>BPLQ01005995.1:0-11547 GCA_021605075.1 Caerostris darwini | reverse complement strand
CGACTTGTTGAATCCATGCCACGTCGAGTTGCTGCACTTCGACGGGCGAAAGGGAGGGAGCCGACACGATATTAAGAGGTATCCCATGACTTTTGTCACTTCAGTGTATAGAACGTTATAAATTAGTAGTAAAACATATTTCAACAGGATTAATTGAAATTCATCAACGAATTTCAGATTTTTTAATTGTTTATCTTTTTAAATACTTGAATTATCTCCACTTGGTATATCTGTCCCTGTAATGCCAAATATATGTATTGAAAAAGTTGACTTTAAAATAGGGATCACTGCAACGGATTACATATAAATGCTGATGTACCTGATCGCTTGCCGCATATACACACATGCGATCAATAAAATATCTGTATTTCATTTATTTATATGTATATATATACATATATTAAAGAATTATGTTACTTGTAATAAATATATATGTTAGATACATTTATATACAAACCAATTGTATGTTAGATATTTGTCATATGTGTATTTATAAAGACATATATGCACATGCGGAACCTAATGGTCGTGTGTCTGGCACTCGTTGCCACAGGTTTTGGTTTCGAGTACTGGCTGTTCAATGGATGTTTGTAGTGGTTCGAATCCACTTTAAGCCGTAGATCCCGGTATAATATGATTGTAGAGTATCTGGGGGGGAGAACTGACATCCCTTCCCCTTACGGTCGGTTTTTCAGAGTTAAGTCAAGGAAAGTTTAATTTAATTAGAAACATATTAAAGCACAGTTCTAAGTCGTTTAATCATCAGTTATATGATCATTTAAATAACCAAGTTATCATACCAAGCCCTACTGTTTCAGAATCCATAATTTTGTCGTGGCGCTGCCAAGCACCCACTCAATGAATGAGACGTTAACAGGAAACTGATGGGAAATGTATAATTTTAAATTTATGTGTTTATAAATTTTGCTACAAGTTATGTCTTTTTTTTTTTGTTTTGTCATTGTATTTCAATATTCACTAGGTTGAATTTTTTTCAATCATGTGTGAAATATCTTCAAATCCAGAATAATAATAATAATAATAATAAAAGTGGAAAAGTAAAATTATCAGCAAAATTTATAAATACCAAATACATAAATTTAAAATTATACATTTCCCATCGGTTTCCTATTAACGTCTCATTTATTGAGTGGGTGGATGGCAGAGTCACGACAATTTCAAAAGAATGGGACCCATGTGGATCAGGGAATTAAGGTCATTTCTAAAGTCAGCGACACAAATATTCTCTTTTCTCTTTGAAAACGTTTAAGTTTCAGGGACTTTTCTATTGGAAAGATAAGGGGTATTTCTGTTTTGTACTAAATGCTGATTCTCTGTACCTAAATTGCTTGTGACTCTATTTAATACAATGTTTCTTGGATAAAGAATATAAAACTAATGTCCTCTGGTGAAAAATACAAATATGTAAGGAGAAATAGGAAACCACACTCAAGAGCCAAAACATTATGACCACCCCTACATTTTGCAATGAACTCTCCTAGATGACGTGGAAGGCACGTGATAAGGTGGAAGTGGTATTTAACTGGTATTATGTGGTGGTATTAATCTATGCCAAGGCGGGTTGAAGCTGTGTTGCTCGCCGAAGGTGAGCCAACTCGTTATTGACAGGTGGTCATAATGTCTTGGCTCTTGAGTGTATGTGCTTCGTTTCTTTTATACTTAAACAAAAGAAATTCTCTCTTTTTTTTAAGAAATAAAATAATAATTACAGAAAACAAAACAATTTGAATGAAAAGTTTAGAAATTTTCTCTTTCAAAAACATTCTTTCGCAAAAGTTTATTAGAGACCCGGGATGACTTTGTAAAATATTTCAATGACGTGCGGGTTTCAACAGACTTCAAAAACTTGAAATATTTATCAAAAAATATCGATGATCTGCCCTTATTTGAGCTTGCATAAAATTTACGGAGTCATATTTGTGAAAAATATCAAATGAAAACCTCTATGCAAAAATTGATGAAGATCTTGTTGCTAACATTGCAGCTTCTAGTGTTTCTAATGTGTTAAATTTAAATTATTCAGTGTTTACTAATTAGATTGAAAGACTTGGTTTTCTAATTAGGGACTGGTAAGCCAAGCGGTAATGTGTAAAAAAAAAGTCAGAAACTCGATATTTTGCTTGATTAATAGTGCATACTAGGGGCCTGATGGCCGAATGGCTAGCGCTCTGGAGTTTGGTACCACAGGTATCGGGTTCAAATCCCGGCGTTGCCGTGGATGTTTGTAGTGGTTCGGTATCCACTTTAAGCCGTAGGTCCCGGTCCTAATAGGATCGTAGAGCGCTGCGGGGGGCATTGTTACTCCGCGTCCGTAGCTTACCATCAAGTTACACGAGCCCCCTGGGTAATGCAAAGTGAGTAACATCGGTGCCGCCCTTATGGCGAAGATCACGGTCTATTTGCCAGCTGCATTAGAAGAAAAAAAATATAATAAATAAATAGCGCACACTTTAAAATGTTTTAACTGCCAACTATACGTGCATGTCAACTTTTTTTAAAGATATTTTTCAGACACACTGTATTTTATTTCTAATGCATTTTCAAAAAGAAAGATAAAACAAATTTTACTGATATAATTTAACAATTTTTAGTGATGTATATAAAAAGTATGGAGAATAAATGATGAAAAAGTAGATTAATTATGGGGAACTAATTATTATTGCGAAAACCTAAATACTAATTATACTAATACTAATTATTGTTACGAAAACCTAAATTAAAGCATATAAATTTTAATTTATATCATTTAAAATATTTTTTAGTTTAGTCTAGAGAGATCATAGTTGATTAGAATTAAAAAAGTCAATAGTTTTGAAGAATCTTTTTGATGTTATTGGCGACTGAAAATAGTACATGTTAATGAAATTTCTTTCATGGTTAAGACTATACATAGCAATTCAAAATATCAATTAAAATTATGTTTAAAATTTATTAATACTTTGATAAATATATGCTTCCGATGACGAATTGAAAGGACATAAAAACAAAATTAATTTTGCTTTAGTGTTTTTGTATATAGAAGTACACAATGTAAAAATAATTTAATATCTGCTCAATGATATAAATATTTATTTCTGATAAAGCATAAATATTATTTATTTACGCGAAACATACGTTGAAAACACTTTGTCAATGCTACAAAGTCATATTTTAAGTGAAACTATCAAAAATATTCATTATAGATTTAATAAACAAAATCTATTTTGCAGTTATTTACATTTTTCAATGATAAATATCATTTTAAAATAAGCTATCTAAAAATAATCGTTATAAATGTTTAAATATTAAAAGCTTCTAAATGGATTAAATTATTCTAAGCACATCATGTATAATTAAATTCATATAAAGATATTGAGTAATTAAATATCTACGTAATTTTAAATCTTTCACTACTAAGTATTTGTTAACTTATTATGTATTTTAGGGGTCCACTGCATTGATTTTTAATAAATAACAGGAAAAAAATAAAGATTGCATTTATTTCGGAGCGAATCTAAAAGAGATAAACAATGAAAAATATCAAATAAAAATTTTTATACACCTTTTTAAATTTTAAATAAAATTTTAAAATATATGAAATAACTTAAAATTTTTTGTATTTATACTACCTATATAAGTAAAAGATTATTAGAAAAAAGATATTACATTTATAAATTACAACAATATATAAATCGAAATAAAACGTAAATTTCTTTCAAACTTCATGCGCTAGCGAGAAGTAATTTATTCTTTAATGTGAATTATTTTTAAAATTTATTCATTTTAAAGATCAGAAAGATTTATTCATCAAGCAATGTAAATAAAAAGATAAATTTAATGTATGTGTATGTAAAATAAAAAGATAAATTTATTAAATTTTATTTCATACAATACGATTTACAAAATTAAAAAAATATTTTGTAATAACTTTCAATGCGTTTTGATCAATTTATTAATTTTATAAAAATTCTAAAATGGAAATTAAATATTAACATGTGATTGGAAAAAACATTGGACTGATCTTGACTACGAACATTTTTTAAAAGTCATTAACTTTTTTTATATTTATAACATTAAGCAATAACATGCATCAAATATCATTTTTCATTACCTTTTTAAAATCTTTCAAATCAGGCAAAAATACTTACTCACAAAAAAAGCAAAATAAAACTAATTTTCAGAATTAATATATGTATAATGAAACGACTTGCATTTTTTTTTTTTTTTTTTTACATAAAATAAATAAAAGTTCATTATTTTTCTTTAATGTCCTTTCGACATTTCTTTTTTTTAACAAAACACGAATAAAATGGGAGTTTTTTTTTGGGAACAGCAAATAATCTTTAATATGAAACTATTTAATGGATCAAATCCCTGGATAAATCAAACGAAATTCTTTAAGGATATGTATAAGTGCTTTTCAAACGCAATATCATCCTTTTTTTTAATCAAAGAACAAACACCAAATCTTCCTCTTTAATGGAAAAAAGCTATCAGTTCAATATGGAGTAATATCTGTATTTGATGAAGTAATCTAGATAAAACGGAGAATTTTGGAGAAAAAAAATCACAATTTACATTATTTGCTCTTTAGTGATCGTTTAGAAGCAGCTTTTTAAGTCCCATTGGGACTTTGATTTGAAACGTTACGATAAAAATAAACGAATTGAAATTTCATAAAACGATGAAATTTTCATTAATGTATTTTTAAGTGCAAGGTTAAGTGACACAGTTCGTTTTTAATCTTTTACTGTTCACTTAAATGTTCATAAATCTGATATGAATATACAATCAATCGCAGAATTGAACCATTTATAAAAACGATTAAATTGCTACAAATATCATTTTGACGGTAGTACTTATTTTCTTAATAAAATTGGAACAAAATAAAATAAAGAAATAAGTCCTCCACTCGCTATTTTTTTATTTTATTACAAACATTTAATTGGCAAACAAATTAACACTGACAAATTCTAAGACTAATAAATGACAAAATTGTATAAAGGACGCTTACATGGGCACATGTATTATGTGTAATATTAATATTCACATATTAATATTTAGGTTTCCCCAATAATAATTAGTTATAATAATTACTAGCTATTAGCTATTAATCATCATGACTTCACTGTTAATGTCTTACCTGATCCAGCAATCTGAATGAAATATAAATAGTCACACCCATATTATGTGTCCATGTGTGCTTGATCAGACAAGACATATATTTAATAATTTTTATAATTGTCTTTTGCATAAGTTTTCTAATGTTACTTCCACCAACTGTTTATTTTAAATCTTTTCCAACAATTATATTTGTTGTTGCTTCTTATCCTACTTGGTCCACAGCAACATCTAGCAATATCAGTAACAAGAAAAATCTAGATCTAGTCCAAGAGCCCTTTTGATCATGGTAAAGGGTGAAAAATGGAACTTCTTTTTGTCCTTGACCTTATGGCACAAAGACATGGTGCAAACAGAGGGAGAAGTCTGACTTTACCCCACCCGGTAATAGCCCCAGGCACTGAGTACCCATTTTATTCGTCTACATGCATGGGCTACAGCGACATTTTTCAATCCAGACCCACAATCAGTTTCAATCAAAATTGGTTAATCTTGCAAACATCCTTTGTTTACTCTTAACATAAGGCTATATTGTTTAAGGAAATTTTAAATTTATTTAATTATTAAAAATCATGGAAAAAATGTTTTTTATAATCAGTTTTTCATAATAACAGCACAAACTACTTATTTTCTTTTCTCGGTTATATTACTATAATTTATGTAACGTCTCGGCCTATATTAGACGTATAACGGCTTCAAAGAGAGAGCCGTTTTCAGGTTCATGGGAACACTTTAATTTTTATTTAAAGCATTACATGCGTTATTGCTCAGCGTTATTATACGAAGAAATTAAAAATTAAAATAAAATTTGATCACAAGACCACGATTAAATCACAAGTAATTAAATCACTGGACCACGAGTAAATCAGTAAAAGTTCTGTGATTTTCTTGGCTTTAAGTCGAATCTAATTACCTTGTCTGCAGCAGACCTTAATTAACACACGGCGTGATACAAGAAACCGTAACGGGTTCACCTACGAAATAATCGGAATCTCCGGCCTATTCAGTCTTTTCAAAGAAAAAAAGAAAAACAACACTTCTGGGCGACTCGTAGCACTCGTAGCGTACTAAAAACTTCCTTTTAAGACAATCTGTCAAGAGGATCAGCTTCCTCACTTCTCATGGGAGTAGATATTTCTCAGCGCGTGGTCTATCACCAATCACTATGGAACAATTCATGGTATAGTTCATATTCAATCTGTCGCACAGACATTTGCTAATTTCGCGAGCTCTCGTTATACACGGCACTGATTATCTGCTATCAGATTTCAGTGACAGGTTGTTCTCATTAGTACAAAAACACTAATTGCATTTAGTATACCTACCCACAATATTGCTTGTCTGCTGTCATATTTGAGGGATTTGTTATTATATATTTGTCAAATGGCATATATTCCTTTGTTCTGGGATTGAAATGCCAAAATTTTTCCCGAGAGATAATAATGGTACATTATAAGAGTATCAAATTTACGATATTCAAATTAGTATAGTCATAAAATTAAATATCACCACAAAAATATGAATCCAAAATCTTATCAAATCCTTCAAAATTTTAATTTTCACTTCATTAAATAAAATTAATCGAAGAACGTTTTAATAATTTAAAAGCGTATTGCTATAAATTTTATTTAGTGAGCTAATCCATTAATTTAGGTAATTAATGAAAAATACATTTCGTATAATTTGAATACGAGTAATATTTATTTGCTCGCATATAAAATTAAACAAATTATTTTCCAATTACTGCTTCGTTATTCACGATTAGCAAAAAATAAGATGGAGCAAGATTGTCTATATGAAATAATTAGAGACAGAAAAAAAAAAGGAAACGCTTCAAAATTAATTAACTTTATGTTTTTTAATCTAATTGAAGAGAATTAATTAGAATGAAAATCTACACAATCATTTATTTATTTAGAAATCTCTGATAATTGGGCATGATAATTATATTTATTCAACAGTAAATGCTTTAATGATGAAAAAATACAATTATTTTCTTTTTTTTAATTCATATCAGGAAATAAAAAAAATTATAAAGCATTTTTTTTCTGCATATAATTTTTTTTTTTTTGTATTAAAATTTTTTTATGCACATAAAATTTACATTGAAATCAGGGTTTTTTCCCCTTTTTTCAGAAGAATCAACAGTCTAAAAAAAACATGTATTTTTATGGCACTTGTATTGTCTAACAATAAAAAAAACTAATTCCCTTTAATTTATAATTAACTATATAAGAACCAATTAACTATTAAGAAACCATTCGGTTTTTTTTTCTAAATATTTTTTCCGTCTTAATACACTTGGTAGACAGCAACATCTAGACCAAATCCATGAATCCGTTTGGTCTCATGAAAGGAAGTAAAGGGGGGGGTTGCTTCTATTGTGATGGAGCACCCGTAGCTAGAAGTTTGTCTGTGCTCTTAGCTCCGTGAAGAGCCTTCTGGGAGGATTTTAGAAGGAACTACCCTGCATTTGCGTATCGCATGGGAGAAATCCTGGAAAACTCCACGCAAGATGCTGAATTTTCGAGAATCATAAACTCCTTGTTTTTTTAAACAGTGTCTACAACAAAACCGCCAGTAGATTGAACCTCAGCCCTCTGAGCCCTATGAACCTCAGCCCTCAGTGCTCTGAGCCATGAGTAGGGCTTTCTAAATATTAAAACTCTCAATGTAATTTTTCTGAAAAAATTGCAACGAAAAACATACATTGAATATTAAAGATGCAATTATAATTATATATTAATATAACTGTAGATTGGGCTGCTAACCCTACCCGGTAAGCAGAAAGTGTCTCCTGTCTCGAAATATTCCAGTAGATAGACGGCCTTGACCCATCATGGGGCTGTTGCGCCAATGAAGGAGGGAAAACGAAACGTTATATTACGAAACTATGTTTGTTTTTTTAAATTTTTGACAATAAATATGTAAAAATAATAGTTTTTTCTCTGAATATTTATATTTATGATCTAAATTACATCTTCATCTGAGCTCATTTTGCAAATTAAATATTTGTATTTTATTGAATATTTTATTTTATAATTTAATTTAGTAAGTAAAATAGATTCAAATTTCACTATTATTCAAATAAATGATTATTTTGAAAACAATGAAGTCGTAACCTTTTTTTTCCCCTCAACAGACATCATCACAAATATTTGTGTACTCATTTTTGTGACTGGCTGTGCATATTGATTCGTTCTTTATTAAAACTTGTCTAGGCGAGATATTTCAATCAGTGTGCATTGAACAAGAAATCGAATTCAAGGAATTATTAAAACAGAAACCAATCAAACCATGTTATAAAAGGTATATTTGTGTCATACTTTTATATCCTACATCATTTCCCTTAAAAACAAATTATGATAAAACTCCGTCCTTAGACCCATGCGTATGTGTTTCATATATCTCTGTCATATTTTTATCCTTAAAAATAAATTCTTGATAAGAACTCATTACTAAAAATTGTGTGTTTTTTTAAAAACTATCAAAAAACATAGTACATTTATAAAATGAATTCAAGAATTTGTCTCTTTTGTAAATACAAAGAAAATATGCTATATAAACATAGCATTTTGCGAAAGCATATTCGTATTTGCTGAGTAATCATGCCGGTAGAAAATATAGAATCGGATGGCAAACAACTCTTTATTTTATTGATCTACCCTCAAGGCGGCGAACATCAACAAACAGGGTACAAAGTACTTTAAGAATGTCATTTTGACTCCAATACCAAATTTATTATTCTTCTCTATTGCGACATAAGACTTTTGCTCACAGTTTTAAAACGCACTATTCGTTCGTGTTGCTTTATTTAATATAAAATGTATTATTTTGTCATATTGTTATATACATCATATTGTTATAAACGTCATCTTGTTATATAACATTGTTGTTCATATTCGTCACATTTGTCGTCATACATTCGTCATGTACGATGACCAATTTAATGCTTTACAAATTGTTAAAAAAATTTAGAAATAGGATATTTTTTAAATTTTTCATGAAGTATATTTTAGTAATGTTTCATAAAGGATATGTTTATATATTTTTAGCTGTATACTTTAGGATATTTTTGTAAGGAATATTCTTTTTAGTAACGTAATGTTTCAAAAGTCACGAAATGGATGATATGATAAAAACAGTGTTATGTAATATTTGTATATTATTCAATATGGCATCATTGTTAATGTCTTACCTGATCAAGCTCTCCGAAAGAAACATAAAAAGTCACACACGTATTATGTGTCCATGTGTGCTTGATCAAGTAAGACATTAACAGTGAAGCCAAGATGACAAAAAAATACATACCCCCTTTCTTTTTACCATATCATCTATTCTGTTATTTTTTCCTTCTTCGTGCGCATGAGCATCAGACACTTCGCACTACTGCGCATGAGTTATGAAAATGTATTGATAACGTTATGTATAAAACAAATAGGGAGTATAAATCATGAAAAAGTAGATAAATTATGAGAAACTAATTATTATTGCGGAAACCGGTTAATACGTAAATATTACACATCATAGGGAGTTTTTGCATACCGTAAGTTAGTTACCGTAGGACGTCCATTAGCATTTTTCTCCCTAGCGCGCATGCTCAGTTTCCTATGAGCATGCGCGCTAGGGAGAAAAATGCTAACGGACGTCCTACGGTAACTAACTTACGGTATGCAAAAACTCCCTATTATGTGTGTTCATGTATGTTTTCTTTATAACAATGTAATATTTTAGTCTGTGGATATGTCAATTAATTTTTTTGCAAAAAAAAATGAAAAATAGCGAGTAGAGGCCTTATTTTATAATTTTATTTTGTTCCATTTCATTATGAAACGAAGCACTACCTTCAAAAGGATATTTGTAGCAATTTAATCGCTTTTATAAATGGTCAAATTCTGCGATTGATTATATTTCCATATCAGATTTATGAACATTTAAGTGAACAGTAAAAGATTAAAAACGAGCTGTGTCACTTAACCTTGCACTTAAAAATACATTAATGAAAATTTCATCGTTTCTAGAAATTTCATTTCATTTCTTTATATCGTAACGTTTCAATTCAATATCCCAATGCGACTTAAAAAGCTGCTTCTAAACGATCACTAAAGAGCAAATAATGTAAATTGTGATTTTTTCTTCTCTAAGTTCTCCGTTTTATCTAGATTACTTCATCAAATATAGATATTACTCCATATTGAACAGATAGCTTTTTTCCATTCAAGAGGAAGATTTGGTGTTTGTTCTTTGATTAAAAAAAAGGACGATATTGCATTTGAAAAGCACTTACACATATACTTAAGGAATTTCATTTGATTTATCCAGGGATTTAATATTTTATAAAAAATTTAATTCATTAAAACAAGAATTTTAATATTAATTTATCATATATAAATATATATATATGTGTGTGTGTATTAGAAATACTTAGGTTAATGATAAAATATTTATGTCAAAAATAACAATGTTCTGACTAACTAATTCTGATCATTTTTAGTTTTGTTGAAAAAAATGAAAAGATCAGACCTTTTTATAAAGAACGCCTTTTAAAAGTAATAAACCTTGTAAAAATTTTTTTTCTTTTCACAATTGTTAGCAGACTGCAACTTCATAATATCTTGTCAAATTTTTCCCTTCCTTAATCTAATTCTGAAACTGTAGCCGATGAAAAGAAAATACGCAGACCCCCAAGTCAAATTTAAAAGAAGGGCAACTGCGTGTCAGGTCTCCAGACTAGATTATAGTTCATTTCTTTTGTTTTACCTCCCATCGAAAAAAGCAATGTCTCGAAAGATAAAGCACAAAGAAAATGTGTGCACACAGCGCATACTTTTTAACAAGCGTATGCTTTCGGTGATGCATAAAATGAAATAGTTTAATAAATAAAAGTGTCAGAAATAAGAGGAAAATGCACTTTTATTTTCAGCCTTTCTTAAAATTTGACAACAAAGAATAACAAGTCATAAATGAAATATAAGTCATACATAATATATAAGACATACATTGCATTGTACATAATAAATTGGTTTTTTACTCCGCGTATATTATTATAAATCATAATATTTTGATTACACATCAAGACTTATTCAAAGGACAACTATAGTGAGTGCTCGTCAACGGGCAAACAAACTGCTTTACAAAATCTGCTTTGAAAAACATGTAGATCTCGCAGATTATTGTACAGTATCAGTATATATAGATTATTATACAGTAGATGCATATAAGGGTCTAATGGCCGAGTGGCTCGCGCTCTGTCACTCGTTGCCACAGGTTTTGGTTTCGAGTCCAGGCTGTTCTATCGATGTTTGTTGTGGTTCGAAATCAGGGCCTGATGGCCGAGGGGCTAGCGCTCTGGCATTCGTTGCCGCAGGTTTTGGTTTCGAGTCCTGGCTGTTCAATCGATTTGTTTGTGGTTCGAAATCAAGGCCT
>BPLQ01005993.1:0-26044 GCA_021605075.1 Caerostris darwini | reverse complement strand
ATATAATTCCACAGATAAATTCCAAGTGTATTCTTCAATCAAATGTCTATTCGAAAATATTCTAGAGACAGTGTTAGCTTCAAAAGAAGCCTCATGGAATGAAATGTCTGAGCCTGCAAATTTTCAAGCAAAATTTGGTTATTTTCGCATTCTAAGTGATGACGAAGTTGTTTATAATCTTCACTATGTATAAAAAATTCACTACATCTCTACTATGTGTATTCTATGTATAAAAAACTGTAAACACTTTTGCTTTCGATTACATTTTTATAAATGTTGTGTACTATTAACATTGTTTATGTTATGAAATGTAAAGTTCAACAGTATAAAAATAAAATGATTTTAATTTTTACAAAATGGGTGTGCGTGTGTCTCATTTTTTGCTTCTAAGAATTTAGTTTCTGATAAACCTAATATAGTAAAGAAGCGAAAAAGAATCTGACTCATCCCAGACAGTGTAGGCAGTTACTTCGCAGACAGGTCAGAAACACAAGCGATAGTTAACAAAAGTAGTGATTATACTATTAAGGAGGTAGATATTAGTAGAAGTTATTCAAGATTATCCCACACAGAGTTAGTAACACTGTAACTATTACCTTAAAAGTAGAAGTTTGATGTTTTTAATTGAGGAGAAGCATAGATAAATACAGACCGATGTATTTTCCTTCCTTAATTTCGACTCATATTACTTTGCTCGCATCTCCACTCAAGATTTGATAAATTCTGGTGAGTACATTTTCTGTCTTAGAATTTTTTTAAAACTCTATGATGTATATAAAATTTTTTAAATATATCTACAAATTTTTAAAAGCGAAGTGATTATATTCAGTACATTTGTCAATCTCAATGTATGAAATGTATTACTTTGCTTCTTGAAAGTTACCGATAAAACTTAGAAAATAAAAAGTCTTTATTAAATATCAAATACAACAATTTATTTCCAACTTCGTTTTTAAACTAAAATTTTTATATTGAAATATATACTTTGCTTCTTGAAAGTTACCGATAAAACTTAGAAAATGAAAAGTCTTTATTAAATATCAAATGCAACACTTTATTTCCAACTTCGTTTTTTTAAACTAAAATTTTTATATTGAAATATAATAAAATGCAACAATTTATTTCAACTTCGTTTTTAAACTAAAATTTTTATATTGTTATTATGTTTTTTATTTATTTAGAAATTATTCTCCACTTTCTGAGAACATCTTTTTTTCATCTAAAGCATACAGAAAATGTCTTTATCATGTAAGATATTTTTGTAAAGCTTTGTTCTTTATATATTCATTTGAATTTTATTGATAACAAATAGAGGAATCTCCAAATAAATATAGGTAAAATATCATTTTTATTTATAGTACTTGATGTGTCTCCAAAGAAAAGGAACCATGAAGTTTCTGAAATTGAGAATAGTAAGCTACACTTTAAAAATTTACATTGCTAACATTTTTTAAATGTGTAAAAAACTTTTAAATGAATGTAGTTTTCAATTATATCCACTAAACTTTAATTTTTAATTAAATAAGTTTTGAGTAAACGCAGATTAATAGGAACTATATTAAATTGTATAATTTTTACCAATTTCTTAATTATCCGTTTTAAAATTTGATTGTAATTTTCTATATCAAAAATATGTCTACATAATTTTTTCACTTTTTAAAAATTTTCCTTTCAGATTCTACAAAAAAGAAATAAAAAAAACCCCACCAAGTCAGAAACTGAGTCTGATGCTGGTAAGTCAAAATTATAAAATCAAATCTTTTACTTAATATTGTTTAATGTAAAAGTGAAAGTATATTATTAGTTTAAAAATTGCAAGAAAATTATCCATTTTTTATTCTTGATGAATATTTTGATAAAAAGTCGTATTTCCTACAAACATTTTATAAAATATTTATTTATATAACTGTAGTAACTAAAACACATCATTTATACTTTTTATTTCAGAATCGATAATATCCGATGAAGAGGAGGAAAGAAATAGCATACTGATGTCAAGCAATAAGAAAAAGTCTAAACCTTGGAATGAAACCATAATTCGTGAAAAGTATGATGTTTTCATAACCAATGATCACGAGAGAACTGAGGAACTAATTCCGCCACTATCAGTCTACATTGGAGCTGGATTTGCAGCGGAAATAAAGCATTTTCGTAAGAGCTATTATTTAAGTTTTTCTAAAAAAGATAATGATTCACAGAGAAAAAAGTTTATTAATATCCCGCTGGGACAATTAAATAATGTTCTTACCGGACTAAATTTGCTAGAGAAACATGTTAAAAAATATAAAAAATAAAAGAAACATCATATATATATTTATATAATCTATACTATATAAACTGAAGTTACAGAAATGAAATGTGTTTAAATAAAATTTCAGAATAATAATGTGTTAATAATGGTGTTATAGGTTTATATTTTTATGGATATTGAATGTTAAAATATCATTATAAAACATATTGAAATTTTTTTAATTCAAGTGACTTTGAAAATTTTAAATTGATAAAATGTTTCACCTAAAAGCTCAAGCATTTGGAAATTTTATTAATTCATATCAGAAAGATATTATGGACATTGTTGACCCTGTAATTGCTTTAAGCAATTCAAGAGTTGAAATTTATGATATATTGAAAGAGAGGAATGCTAAATCAAGATTTTTCATTTCTATTCATGTTACGTTTGAAAAAATGAAAGATGGTGAATTAATTAACCATAGTTTTTATTTTAATTCAAATACTGAGAGGGTATTATCTATATATGAAATCGAAGAAAAGATGGATAATTCTTTTTCTAAAATTCTGACGAAAATAGAGGATTTTTTAAATTTTGGTTCTGGATGGTCTGTTAAAAGTATTGATTTTATTAACTTACATGTAGGGAGTTATTTAGAATTAAGAGGTGGTTGTATGAAAAACATTTTACCTAAAAAGTTAAAAAATAAAAAGTGTCTACTAAATGTAAAATGCAAAAATAATATGTGTTTTCTATATTCAGTTTTAGCAGGACTTTTTCCTCAAAAATATAATAAGTCATTAGAATCAACATATAAAAAATATTTAAAATATATATCCTTTAATTTTTTGACTTTTCCAGTCAAAGTAAGCTATATAAATAAATCTGAAAAAAAGAATCATATCACGATAAATGTGTTTGGATTTGAAAAAGGAATTTTTACCTATAAAGAAGTAAATCTTTTATTATATAAAAATCATTATTACTTGATCAAAAACTTTAATAAATTACTACATAGTCAACGAGGAATACATAAATTTTGTAAAAATTGTCTGACAGGATTTGCTCGTCAGAGTACTTTAGATGCTCATATCAAAAGATGTTTATATAATACACCTCAAAAAGTTAAATTACCTTCAGATGAACAAAAATATTTGAAATTTAATTCTTTCCAAAAATGTTTTTCACAAATTTTGTGTCTATGCAGATATAGAAAGCATAACTGAAAAGTATTTTCTACTGAGCCTAGTAGCGATAAATCTTTTCATTTAAAACTGCAATTCATGAGCCTGTAGTATATTCCATCCTTCTTATCGATGATAATAAAAATGTAGTCTTCCACAAATTTTACTGCGGATTAGACGCTATTTCAAATTTAATATTATGCTTGCAAAACATATCAAAAGCTGTTTTGAAATATATGAAACGAAATATTCCTATGGATAAGGATGGTATAGTATCTGAGGACAAATGTCATCTGTGTAAACAGGAATTTCCAAGAGGATGTATAAGTGTAACAAATCATGATCATTTCTCAGGAAAAGTGTTAGGGAAAGCTTGTCAAGGATGTAATTTAAATTATAAAGTAACAAATTTTCTTCCAATTATAATGCATAATTTATCAGGATATGATTCTCATTTCATTTTAAAAGAAATTTCTGGAAATTTAGGCAAAAAAATTAAAATTATTCCTATAAATTCACAAAAATGTACATCGTTTAGTATTGATAATCTTGTATTTCTTGATAGTTTTTTGTTTCTTCCATCTAAACTAAGCACATTAGTAGAAAATTTAAAACAAAGTAATCATACTTTTTCTATTTTTAATTCATTTTTTAGTTCTTATACGTATAAGAAGCATTTATTACGTAAGGGAGTGTTTCCCTATAGTTATTTTGATTGTTTGGATAAATTAAAAGAACGCAAACTTCCTCCTAAATCTGCTTTTTTCAATGATTTAATGAATGAAAATATCTCTGATGATGAATACCAATTTGCTAAATTTATATTCACTAAATTTAAATGTTTAAATTTTAAGGATTACTTAAAATTATATTTGAATGCAGATGTGGTTTTACTTGCTGAAGTTTTCGAAAATTTTAGGACACTGAGTATGAATTATTTTGAGTTGGATCCTGTCCATTTCTATACAACCCCTAGTTTAACATGGAGTGCTGGTATTAAGACCACAAACGTTACTTTAGAATTATTAACCGACATTGATATGTATCTAATGTTAGAATCAGGAATTAGAGGAGGTATGTGTTTAGTATCTAAACGTTATTCAAAAGCTAACAACAAATATTTAGAAAATTTTGATAATTCATTACCTTCTAAATTTATTATATCATTGGATGTTAATAATTTGTATGGGACAGCTATGGCTTGTTACAAATTACCTAAATCAGAATTTAAATTTTTGACTGTAAAAGAAATAGATGATTTTAATTTAATGTCTGTAAGTTCCGATTCAGATATTGGGTATATATTAGAAGTAGACTTAATTTATCCTTCAAAACTTCACTCAAAGCATAATAGTTTTCCTATGGCCCCTCAACACGAAACTATTAAATATGATATGCTTTCATCTTATCAAAAGAAGATTTGTAAAAAATTGAATATTAAAATTAATGAAAAAAATAAAAAACTTTTAAATACATTCAATGATAAAAAAAAACTATGTAGTACACTATTTAAACTTACAATTTTATGTAAAGCATGGTTTAAAAGTTAAGAAAATTCATAGGATAATTAAATTTAAACAGTCTAATTGGTTACAGTCCTATATAATGTTTAATAATGAGAAGAGAAAAAATGCAACAAATACTTTTGATAAAGATTTCTGTTCGATAGCTCGGACTCAAGAAACAAATTCCAAAAATGACACATACTCAGTTAATAATGATACTCAACACAGTGGACTGTAAAATAAAACTCCTTTATTTTTGAATAAGAAGATGGAACTGCCCATTTTTTATTTATGGTCGCTAAGTTGATAAACCCCCACAAACAGGATGTTTTCCGGGCATAGGGCGTTGACCTCCCCTAAACATGGATTTCTTTAAATTAATGAATAACGCATTTTTTGGTCGCACATGTATGAACATTAGAAAACACGGAAACATTAAAGTAGCGCTGAATAAAAAGCAATGTAAAAAATATCTAGCAGATTCGAACTTGGAATGTTTTACGGTTATAAACGAATGTTGTGCATTATTCAAACTTTTAAAATCTAATCTTTATTTGAATCAACCTATATATGTAGGGTTTTCAGTGTTAGAGTTAAGTAAGCTATATATGTTTAACTTATATTATGATATTTTAAAACCTGTTTACAAAGAAAATGTTAATTTATTATACACAGATACAGATTCACTATGTTTAGAGGTATGGACTGAAGATGTTTACTATGATTTAGCAAAAAAATTTGAAAATGTATTAGATTTTTCAAATTATGATGTTTCTCATAAATATTATTCTGAAAAATATAAAGCCTTATTAGGATATCTTAAGGATGAAACAAAAGGTGTTCCTATACAAGAATTTTTTGCGTTGCGTCCAAAAATGTATTCCTATGTTTTTAGTAATGAAAACAGCCAAAGGAACAAAAAAGACTGTTGTTCAAAATGTTTTAAAACATCAATTGTATTTAGATATTTTAGAAAGGGATGAATTGATGAAAAATAAGCAAACAAGTATAATTTCTAAAAATCATATTGTATCAACAATAAAACAAAATAAAACTAGTCTTTGTAGTTTTTATGACAAAATGTATATGTGTAATAAAGTTCAATGTTTAGCATATGGAAATGTTTCTATTAAAACATAATATGTTTCTATGAAAGTGTAGCATGTTTTTTGTATACTTCAGTTTATGAAATATTTTATTCATGAAAATGAAATTGTGTAGATTATATGAAACGTTTTTTGTATACTTCAATTCAATAAATAAATGTATTTGTAATTATTGACTTCTATTTAATTTCGTTTTTACTTATTTTCCACAACACAACACAGACTTACAAAAATTCAGTCAAATTATTTGTAATTATTGTCCTTCTATTTATTTCATTTTATGTATTTTGTACAACGCAATATATCCTAACAAAATTAAATTCATCAAATTAAGAAAATATTGCTAATATAACTTTTCCATTTTGAATATTGAATAAAATTAATTTGAAATTGATAATTTTTAAATATTCAGTTGTTGTGAACTAAAATTTAGTTATGTGTTTAGTCCAGGTATCAACAAATTGTACTACTGATGGGATTCATGTCGGGCGATCTAGGCGGCCAGATCATTCGTTGGAATTGTCCAGAATGTTCTTCAAACCAATCGCGAACAGTTGTGGCCCGGTGACATGGCGCATTGTCATCCATAAAAATCCCATCGTTGTTTGGGTACATGAAGTCCATGAATGGCTGCAAGTGATCTCCAAGTAGCTGAACATAAGCATTTCCAGTCAATGTTCGGTCCAGTCGCACCAGAGGACCAAGTTCATGTCATGAAAAAACAGCCCACACCATTACGGAGCCACCACCAGCTTGAACAGTGCATTGCTGACAGTTTGGGTCCATGGCTTCGTGGGGTCTGCGCCACACTCGAATCCTACCATCAGCTCTTACCAACTGAAATCGTGACTCATCGGACCAGGCCACGGTTTTCCATTCATCTAGGGACCAACCGATATGCTCACGTGCCCACGAGATGTCGTTCTGTCAGTAAAGGCACTCGAGTCGGTCTTCTGCTGGAATAGCCCAAGAAAGCGAAATTTCTCCACACAGTTTTAACAGACAAGTCCCCTGTACGTCCCATATTGATTCCTGCGGTTACTTGACGCAGTGTTGCTTGTCTGTTAGAATTTACGACTCTTTGCAGACGTCGCCGGTCTCGGTCGTTAAGTGAAGGCGGTCGACCACTGCGCTATCCATGGTGGGATGTTATGCCTGAAATTTCATACTCTTGGCACACTCTTGACACAGTGGATCTGGGAATGTTGAATTTCCGAAATGGCATGACCCATGCGTCTAGCTCCAACTAACATTCCGCGTTCAAAGTCTGTTAATTCCCGTCGTGCGGTCATCATCACGTCAAAACCTCTTCACATGAATAACTTGAACAGAAATGAAAGCTCTGCGAAAGCACTGCGCATTTATACCTGTTCTACGCGATGCTACTGCCATCTGAAAATTCACATATTGCTATCCCATGACTTTTGTCACTTCAGTGTATTACTCCATCTCTCTGTTATCCGTACCTCTTTATTCTTCATAGGGAATTATGGTAAACGATCAGTCCGGAGTTTTTCGGCAATTACTTTGAACTTGAATGTCCGACGTCCTACCTTGCAAATGCATTATCATGAAAGCTTTGAAATCTGACTCAAGCTTGTGAACGTAGGTTCGAATCCTAATCCTGACGAGGTAATTTTTTACATCTAGACCAATGGAAATCTCCAAATGTGAACTAAAACTTCTCATTAATTTTTCTTTTGAGTTTTATATTAATTATCTAAATATTCTTAGATATCCAAATTCATTTATAAAATGCTTCATCATTTCTTATTGTAATTTAAGAAATGCGACGAGTTACACAAAAAATACTGTCGCAGCAGTTATCCATTATCGATGTTACGGTTAGCGTATGTTTTTGAATTGCATAAAGACGGAATCAATTTGTTTAAGGCTAATTTAGACAGCACACCCTGTGAAAGTTAAATTATGATGACTAATATAATGAATGAAACTTCTTATTCCAGATATTTTAAGACTACTGATAGGCTTCATTAGATCAACTTGATATATAAAGAACTTGAACAGTTTTATTTTTCACTAATTGTTTCGGTTTTTTCTGTATATGTTTCTATTAGCTTCAGCTTGTAGTCTTATTGGACAGAAATATTAATTATCATAACTAAAATATGTGTTATGTCAGCTAATCAATTCATGCTCGTTAGAGAAATGTAAGTGCTTAATTAAACGTTAATTGATATTAGAATAACGTACGTAAAACTCAGCATGATGTTTATTTTAATGATAATTTCTACACCACGTTTATGAACAAATTTGTGGGTTGATTTCAGATTGGCAATAAGATTCAGTAAAAATTTTTAATTTTTATTAAATCTATTGTTAGATTCTCCATGAACATAAAAGGGAACATTTGTCACCTGCAAATGTCATCTACATTTATCATATAAATTTACGGATTGACTTAAGAGTGATAATAAACTAATTAATATGAACTATCCAACTTCGTTCATCAAATTATTTATATTTATTCTGATGATTATTAGAATTTAACTAAATATTTAAAAATACGTTTCCATCTTTTTACATTATACGCATGTCGTATTATTACAAACATAATTTTTAGTAACAATAAATATAACACTAATTATTAAATTTAAATTATAATTAAGAAGAAACTATTTAAATATTTTGCATATTTAATATGAAAACAATTTGTCCATGTACACTGAAATTGTTATTAAATATTTAAAAATACTTTAATACGTTTTTTACGTTATAGACATTTCGTTATATACAGAGTTACATTAATGTATAATAATACAACACACATTGTCAAAATTAAAATATAATTAATCAGTAATAAATATAAACTATAATTAAAATACAAGTAATAAATTAGCAAATAATCAATTATAATTCTCAAAACCTGTGTTATTTTCTACCTGGCCTCTTTGGGCTTGAAACATTTTAATTAATATTACTCAACGTTTAAATTAAAGGTTTTTTATTTTAATTTAACCATAATAAGAGCATAAATAAGTAAATCATTTCAGTTTTGAAATTCTCTATTAGATTTTAATTATATCATTAAATAAATTCAAATCGAAGTATGAGAAAATATATATCAACTTGTTGTCGCATATTCCTCCGTTTGAAATTCTGTAATAATATACAAAGTCTTATAGTAGACAAATTATAAGAATAATTTTGGAATTTTCAATCAGCTAAATTTGAAAACCTTACAAATTAATTATGAGTATGCATCGTGTTCAGGATGGCCCAGTTGTTATGGCGTCAGACTAAATGTGCTTTCATCAAATGATGTTGTGCAAAGTAAGGCGTAATAGTTAATGGCTTTTCCGAGAGTGGCAGATGAATTTGCTCACATGTATCGGTTGCACGTTGCTTCGTAGAATCGGAAATGTATAGTAAGATGATTGAAATGTGAAATTTCCGGAAAAAAAATATGTATAGTGTAATTCCTGAAAGGAATGGTAATTCTTCGCATGTGAAAACGTGGTATCTCTTCATTGTGAATATTTATATAAGAAAAACGAACAAAGAGAAAGGAGTTATGTTGATGTATTACTCCATCTTTCTACTATCCATACCTCTTATTTCGTCATATTGAATTTCGGTAATTGATTAGTCCGCAATTGTGCGGCAATTAAATTGAACTTAAACGTCCTGCATTGCAGTTGCGTATTGATGAAAGCTTGGAAATGTGACTCCGCTTGTGAACGTAGGTTCGAATCCTGCTCCTGACGAGATATGTTTGTTTTAATACATCAGACGAATTAACATCTGCAATGTCATGTAATATTTGTCATTAATTTATGTAACTTGGGAATAGAGTTAATTATCTAAACATTCTTAGATATCCAAATTCAATTTTAAAGTGATTTATGATTACTAATCTAATTAATATGAACTATCCAAATTCGTTCATCAAAGTATTTGTATGTTTTTTCTTAAAATTATTCAGGAAATTTAACTAAAGATTTTAAAAAGAATTTACACTTTTTTTACATTATACGTATGTCGTTTATTGCAGACATAATTTTTAATAACATTTAATATAATACTCATTAATAAAGTTAACTTATAAATAAGAATAAACTGTTAAAATATTTTTACGTGTAATATGGAGACATTTTACACATGTACATTGAAAATTTTATTAAATATTTAAAAATATTTTAATAACTTTTCTTATATTATAGGCATTTCGTTATATGCATAGTTAAATTAATATATCATAATGCGATACATATTATCGAAATTAAAATATAATTAATCAGCAATGAATATAAAATATAATTAAAATGCAATTAACTAAGTTAAAATTTAATTAATTATTAAATAATCAAATATAATTGTCAAAACCCGCGTTACTCTTCACCACGATCTTTCAGCTTTAAAATATTTTAAATAATATTATACAACGTTAATTAAAGTTTTTTTTTTTTAAATTAATTAAAAAATTCCATAAAGTGCTGAATAATTAAAATTTTTAAATTTTCGTTTAGATTTATATGATCTCTTTAGATATATTTTTAAGAAAAGTATGAGAAAAGATATACCAGTTTATTATTGCATATTCTTCCGTTTGAAACTCTCTAATAGCATGCATAGTTTTATAGTTGACAAAATAAACGGATAATTTTGGAATTTTCACAAACGGCTAAATTTAAAAGCCTTAAAAATAAACTATGACCGTAATTCGTGTTCGGGATGGCCGAGTGGTTATGGCGTCAGACTAAAGTTGCTTTCATCAAATGCTTGTATTCAATGCATGGCGAAGACTGAAATATGATATTTTAGAAAAAAAAATGCGTGGTAAGATTTATGTGAGGAAGATTTTCTTATAGAAAACGAATGCAAAAATATGGTTCCCCGTTTGTGTTGTCCAATAAAAAAATAAACAAAACGTACAACAAAAATTAATAAAAGTGGAGATTTTGACGTATTGTTCCATCTTTCTACCAACCGTGTATCTTTATTCTTCGTAGGGAATTTCCGTAATTGATTAGTCCGGAATTGGTCGGCGATTAAATTGAACTTGAATGTCAAACGTCCTGCATTGCATATGGAGGAAATCCTGGAAATCTGACTCACGCTTGTGAACGTAGGTTCGAATCCTGCTCCTGACGAGGTATTTTTTATACATCTAGATGAATTGACATCTGCAATTTAATGTAAGCCTTATCCTTAATAACATGGGAATAAATAAATTACTTAAATAATCTTAGTTATCTAATTTCCGTCTTAAAGTGATTCATCATTTTCTATCGTATTTAAAAAATTCGAAGTAGTATGCCAAAAATGCATTATTTGGTAACTGAAGTTACGTTGAGCTTTTGCTTAGGTGTTGCATAAAGATTTAAAAACTTTTTGTTTAAAGCCAATTTAAATAGCACACACTATATACAAAGTTAAACTGTGACTAACAGTGTAATGAGTGTAACCTTTTTGACACATATTTTAAGAATACTGATAGACTTCCATTAGATAAACATTTTGTATAAATATGTAGTAGAATTACTTTTTTTCACTAATGGTTTGAGTTTTGTTCCTGTAAATGTTTCTATTAAATTCAGGCTGTAATTTTATTGGTCAGAAATATTAATGATCGTAATAAAATATACCTAAATCAAAATAAATATACCAATCTAAAAACATTTACGTAAGTTCTGAGATTTAGGCAAATTCTGCTTAATTTATAAAGAAAATTATTATTTTTTTTTTATCGTAATTAAAGAAATACGATCTATTATATAAAAAATACTATAGCAGTTGATTTTGCATTATACGATATATTAAGTTATGTTTATCGTTTGAAACATAACATTTACATTTTATGAATGCATTTTGAAACATAACACATACATTTAAATGAAGACTTAGAACGTTGTTGTTACAGGAGTCTGTTAAGGCCAGTTTTATGCAGCACACACTGTGTAAGTTAACCCAGACTCGAACACGAAATTCATGTCACCGAGCGTGAGATACTCGGCCATCAGGCCTCAAGACACAATCCGGATTCTTACAAATGTTATTTATTTATTTCCTCTAATGTATATATATATATATATATATATATATTGCTGGCACTGTCCTTGACATTTGTGGGAAATTTGACGTCAAAAATATTCATTAGTGTTTGAGTTACGCGTATCTTTGTGAGACGCTACAACTGATTCCGGCGATTTTTAAAATGTCTGAATTAATTGAGCAAAGGACTTGCATACCTTTTGTTTGCGGAAACGTATAAAATGTTGCAGAAAGCATTTGGCGAGCATTATTAAAAGTGGTATAAACAGTTCAAAGAAGGTAGAGAACGCGTTGAAAACGAAGAGCGCTCTGGCCGACCATCAGCCTAACCAACGAAGCTCACGTCCAAAAAATTAAGGATTTGTTGCTTGAAAACCGTCGAATTATAATTAGAGACCTTGCCGATGATTTTGGAATTTCAAAAGGATAGGTCAATTCCATGCTGGGCCTCAAACGTGTCATATCTCGATTGGTACCGTGAACACTGAATGCGCCAGCTCACATTGCATTGATTCTTCTCGACATTTTCTCCAAAAATGAAACCCATATCGTTCTAAAACCACCGTATTCACAACGTACGACTTCTGGCTTTTCCGTAAAGTCAAAGACCACTCCAGGGACACGGTTTTGAGTCGATTGAAGAGATTCAACGTGAATCGCTGCCCGCTTTCGGGGCCATCCCTGCCGATAACTTTTTAGCATGCATTGCGGATTGGAAAAAAAGTTGTCAAGTGCATTGTGTCCGGAGGGGATTACTTACGATGAAATAAGTTTGGAAGAATAAATAAAGAGTTTTTGAAAAAAAAAAGTTGATCTTACTTTTTGGACGCAGTAGTATGCTTTCAACTGGAAATATTCGACACATGAAGATTAAATAAGCACTATATTGTTACTTATATTATCCATTGGAGATCCAAAAAGCATTATAATTTTTAACATCACAATATTAAAATGTTGCAGAAAGCATTTGGCGAGAGTTACTTAAAAGTGGTATAAACAGTTCAAAGAAGGATCAATCAATATGAACAATCCCAGATGTATATAATGGATCGTTTTAAACAAAAATAGAAGTATTTTCCAGTATTTTCAAAAGTATTTTATAACTATAAGTATATTTATTTATAAGTATTTTTAGTAAAGTATAAGTATATTTATTTATAAGTATTTTTAGTAAAGTATAAGTATATTTATTTATAAGTATTTTTAGTAAAGTATAAGTATTTTCAAAATAGAAGTATAAATAGAAGTATTTAGTATTTTTATTAAGTTACATAATTATCGTGGTCTTATCCATCATAAACGCAGGAACTTAAGATACATCTTCACTATAACCAGGAAGATATTATAATCTTAAAATTTGCATTTAGATCTAAATTATCGATTAAAGAAATTAATACAGAATTATAGGAAATATTTAGACCACTTGGTTCTTACATATTCATCGGAATGAATCTGTGCAATAATATTAGTAGATTTATATTTTTCAAGCTATACAAAAAATTTTAAAATTTTCATATTCAGATGAATTCAAAATGCTAAACAAATAGCTATGTGTGAAACAGGTGTTTGTTATTTATCAATATAATTTATAAAAAATTATCTCACATTTTAATTAATGTTACTCAATGCATATTTTAATGAGTTTTTTTTATTTCAAATTTAACAAAAATAATGACACAAAAAACTAAATCATTTTAATTTCGAAATTTTCTTTTAGATTTAACTTATTTCTTCAATGAACTCAATTCAAAGAAATCGTATACCAGTTTATTCTTGCATATTTTTCTGCTTTGAAACTTTATAAACACATTTGACAAATTATGCTGAAAATTTTGGTTTGTCGCTGTACTGTCATCTTGTGCGAGGGATAAGCCTACCTACAGTTTAAAGCGGATACCTAATCACTCACAAACGTCCATGTTGACACCCAGGATTCGAACCTGAAGTCTGTCGTACCGAAGGCCAGAACGCTAGCCACTTGGCCATCAGGCCGCCAGAGAATCGGAAGAATTTTTGAAATTTTGCAATTTTTGCAATCAAACAAATTTTAAAACCTTATAACTTAACAATAACAGTAGCTTGTGTTCAGGATGGCCGAGTGGTTATGGCGTCAGACTAAAAGTGCTTTCATCAAGTGCTGTTGTACAATGTATGGTGTAACAGTTGATGGATATTTCGAGATTGGTACGTACGTGAATACGAACAAATGAATTTGTGTTTATGTATCAGCTGCATGTTGTTTCTTAAAATCGGGAGTTCTTCTTAAGAAGATTGAGCTTTCAGAAAGAAAAAGCGATTCCTGAAAGGAACGGAAATTCTTCTTGTAGGAAGATAATATAAAACCAATGACTACCTTCGTGTGGATGATCTTAAAAGAAAAACAAATAAAAAAAAATTAATAAAAGGGCTGATTTTGAAATATTACTCCAAATTTCTGCTATCCGTACGTATTTAATTTCGGAAATTGATTAGTCAGGAATTTATTCGGCAATTAAAATGAACTTGAATGTCAAACGTCCTGCATTGCAAATGCATAATGATGAAAGCTTGGAAATCTGACTCACGCTTGTGAACGTAGGTTCGAATCCTGCTCCTGACGAGGTGTTTTTTTATACACCTACATGAATTGACATCTACAATGGTCATCGAAGACTTCTCAATAACTTATATATCTTAGAATTAAACATAATTATTAAAAAAACCTTAATTTTTTCTTGGGATTAAACCTATTACCTAAATATTCTTAGACAACCAAATTCAAAATATAAATTGAATTATTTTGTTTTCTTAATGTAATTTTAAGAATATGACAAATTATATAAAAACACTGGAGCAGTTGTTTTTGTATCACACGATAGCTGAAGTTGAGTTTATCGTCACATAGACTTTTAATGCCAATTTAAATAGCGTACACTGTGAAAGTTTAGTTATGATGAATAATAGAAGGAAAGAGACTTTATTTGCACATATTTTAAGAAAACATATAGACTTCTATTAGATTAATTTTATATATAAATATTTTGATCAATTTCTTTTTCCATTAATGTTTTGCGTTTTTTCTGTAAATGTTTCTATTAGCTTCAGCTTGTAATTTTATTGGTAATATTAATAGAAATAATTAATTAGAAATATTAATTATTATAATAGTATATGGGCTATGCCAGCTAATCAATTCATGGTCTTTAGTGAAATCCAAGTTCTTTAATTAAATTTTTAATGCTTTTAATGTTATGTACGTAAAATTCAACATAAAGTTTATTTTATTGAAAATTTCTAGACCTTGTTCATGAACTAAAAAAATTTATGTGCTGATTTAAGTAGTAAGATTCAGTAAGAAAAATCATTTATTCTTGGATATAGCTATCACTAGTTTGCGTTCAAAAAGTGTACAAGTTAAGATTTGTAACCTACAAAGATCATATATCCTTTATCATATAAATTTTAGGAATACTTTACGAGTAATAATAATTATCTAATTTATAAAGATATCCTAATTCATTCATAATGCCATTTATCATGTGTATAATGATTTAGAAAATTCAATTGATTGTTTAAAAATATTTTAACTTCTCTTTTACATTAAAAGCATGTCGTTTATTAGAAACTTATATTATTATTTAATAATAGAACACACATTATCAAAGTTAAAATGCAATTATTCAGCAATAAATATAAAATATAATTAAAAAGGAATTATACGGTTAAAATTTAATTAATTATCAAATAACCAAATATAATTCAAAATTAAATAATTAAAAATATTTTAATTTTAATTTTTTTTTTTTTTACATTTAAATTATTACTTTAATTAAATTCCAACAAATCTATGCGAAAACATATCAATATGATCTTGCATATTCCCGCGCTTGAAACTCGTAGTAGAGAAATTCTTAATAATATATCTAGTTTTAAAGTTGACAGAACATATACTGGTAATTTTGGGATTTTCACAATCTGCCAATTGAAAAACCTTAAAAATTAAATCTGACAATAAATCGGGATCAGGGTGGCCGAGTGGTTATGGCGTCAGACTAATGTTGATTTCATCAAATGCTGTTGTGCAATGTCCGGCGTAATAGTTGATGTATATCAGGAGTGTTTCAAATGAATTTGTGTACGTGTGTATCGCTTGCATGTTTCTTCGTACATTCCCGAAATGTACATTAACAAGATACAAAAAAATTATATACCTAGCGCAATTCACGCAAGGAACAAAAAGTCCTCTAATAGGAAGCGAATGCAAAAACGTGGTTTCTCTTGAATGTATCTGTTCTAAAATGAAAATTAAAAACAAAACGAATAAAAGTAATTATAAAAGTCGGAATTTTGACATATTTCTCATATTTCTAATATCCGTACCTGTTTAGGAAATTTCGGTAATTGTTTAGTCCGAATTTGTTCGGCAATTGAATTGAATTGTTGGACGTCTGCATTGCTAATGCGTATTGATAAAATCCTGGAAATCTGGCTCACGCTTGTGAACGTAGGTTCGAATCCTGCTCCTGACGAAGCACGTTTTTTTATACATCTAGACGAATTGACATCTGCGAAGGTCATATAGGCCTTCCCATTTATTTATATAACATGGGAATAAATAAATTGCATAAATATTCTTAGATATTCGAATTCATTAATGTGATGAATTCTTATTTTTTTTTTATCGTAATTTAAGAAATGCGGCGAATTACAAAAAAAATACTTTTGCAGCAGTTTTTACATTATATGTTAACACGCACATAGCTAAAGTTATGTTAATCGTTTGCTTTAAAGTTACATGAAGATTTAAGAAAATTGCTTAATGTTTATTTAAAAATCACACATGCTGAATGTTAAATTCTGAAGGACACTATATTTGCACATTTCTAATTATACTTATAGAACTACCATAGATCAACTTCATATATACTAGTGCGTCAAAATAGTAAGGGCAATTTGCAATTTTAAATTCACAGGGCCTATGGAATTTTAATTTTTTTTCTTTTTTACGTTTCCAGCACTGTTCTTGACAGCTGTGTGCATTTCACGTCAAAATATTCATTAGTGTTTGAGTTAAGCTTGGTTTTGTGAGACACTAAAAGTGATTCTGACGATTTGTGAAGTGTCTGAATGAATTGAGCAAAGAACGCGCATTAAATTTTGTTTTCGGAAACGGAACACATTTGGTAAGCAGTCCTATATCGGAAGTAAATGTTTAGAAGTGGAACAAACAGTTCAAAGAAGGCAGAGACGAAGAGTCCTCTGATCGACCATCAACCTTAACCGACGAAGCTCACGTCCAAAAAATTAAAGATTTGGTGCTTGCAAACCTTCAATTTTTAATTAGAGACCTTGCTGCTGATGTTGGAATTTCAAAGGGATCGGCCAATTCCATTTTGGGCCTCAAACGCGTCAAATCTCGATTAATACCGAAAACACTGAATGCGCCAGCGCACACTGCATTGATTCTTCGCGACTTTTTCGCCAAAAATGAAACCCATTTCGTTCCACAACCACCGTATTCCCACCGTGCGACTTCCCTAAACTCAAAAAACATTCCGGGATACCGTTTTGAGTCGGTTGAAGAGATTCAACTTGAATCGCCGCGTGCTTTGAGGGTCATCCCGTGCCGATGACTGTTTAGCATGCAGTGAGGATTGGAAAAAAAAAGTTGTTATAAGTAAGTGCATTGTGTCCGGAGGGGATTACTTTGAACGTGATGAAATAAATTTGGCAGAATAAATAAAGAATTTTTGAAAAAAAAAATGGTCTTACGTTTTGGGCAACGCAATACAAATTAAAATACAATAAACAAAGTTAAAATTTAGCTAAATTAAGAATTAATTAAATATTAATCTCAAAACCTGCATTAGCCTCTACCAAGACCCTATGGACTTAAAACATTTTTATTAATATTTCTCAAAGTTTAATTTAACTACTTTAATTTAACGACCTAAATAACAAAAACATCTTAATTTTAAAATTTTCTTTTAGATTTAAATTCTCACTTTAAATAAATTCAAGCAAAAGTATGCGAAAACGTATATCTGTTTATTCTTGCATATTCCTCCGTTTTAAGATCGGTAACAATATACGTAGTTTTATAGTTGACAAATTATACGGGTAATTTCGCAATTTTGATAATCAGACAAATTTAAATCCTTAAAAAATTAACGGTGACGGCAACCAGCGTTCAGGATGGCCGAGTGGTTATGGCGTCAGACTAAAATTGCTTTCATCAAACTCTGTTGTGCAGTATGTGGCGTTATAGTTGGGGATAAATGAATTTGCTTACATGTGCTGATTTCTTGTTGTTTCATAGGGTCAGAAATAATTATTGAGATGTATGAAGTATTAAAGTTCAGGAAAAAAAATTGTATATGAAGGAATTCATGTAAGAAAGAACTTGAGCTGATCTTATAAGAAGCGAATTCAAAAAAGAGGTTTTTCTTCTGTATGAGTATAATTATAAAATCGAACAAAAAAAATTAATAAAAGTGGAGATTTTGACATATTACTCCACCTTTCTGCTTTTCCGTAATTATTTATTCTTCGTAGAGAATTTCGGTCATTGATTAATCCGGAATTGTTCGGCAATTTAATTGAACTTGAATGTCGGACGTCCTGCATTGCAAATGCATATTGATGAAAGCTCGGATATCTGACTCACGTTTGTGAACGTAGGTTCGAATCCTGCTCCTGAAGGGATACGTTTTTAATACATCTAGACGAATTGACATCTGCAATGTCATCTATTCGTTCTCATTAATTAATAGAACATAGGAATAAAATGAATTACATAAATATTCTTAGATATCAAAATTCATTTATAAAATGATTCATCCTTTTTTGTCGTAAATATATTGCACATAGGAGATCCAATATCATTTTGACATCATATATTGCATCGGGAAATATTCGATACTAGAACTCTAGATATGTAGTGTATTGATACTCATTTTGCCCATCGCAGATCTAATAACATTTTGACATCATAATTTTTAAATCACAATCTCAGAAATAGGAAGTGTAATTTTTAAACAAAATAGACATATTTTTCGACTGCGTATTTATCATGGTTTTATGCATGGTTTTAAACGCCGATATTTAAGATTCAGCGTTACAATACCGAGGAAGTTAATATAATCTTAACATTTCAATTTAGATTATTATTATTAATTATCGATTAAAGAAATTAATACAAAATTACGAGAAATATTTATAGCTTGTTTTGACATATATATCAGAATAACTGTGTACAATAATTTACGTAGCTTTATAATTTTCAAGCTATACAAAATTTTAATTTTAAAATTTTCACAAACAGATGAATTTAAAATGTTGAATAAATAGCTATGAAACATGTGTTCAGGAGGGTAGATTAAATTTGTTGTCATCAAGTGCATTGTACAAAGCAGTGAGTTAGCATTATAAGAATTTCTGAGATTGTTAAATTTAATGAGATTAATATGTTACACGTATTCAGTGTGTGTTATCTGTTTCTAATGTTCATTTAATTAAGAATGATGCCTTAAATCAACTGTGTATGTTAGTTTAATGATGTAGAAAAGAACAAAAACTGTAATATATTGTATTGGAAAATTTTGAACAAAAGTTCAAAATAATCCTATTCAAAATTTAGGGCAAAAGTCAAAAAATGTGTATTTTGCATGTTACAATTATTTTATACATTATAAAGTATAACATTTTTTGTTATCTTTATATTATTCCTTAATATAAATATATCGCTTTTAAAGTAATTTATTAGTTAGTTGACAGATTTATAGCATTTCTGACTGCTGTTTTTCTTAAGTTATATTAAATTTGTCCTTTAGATATTTTACTAAAAATATGTACTCATATTTTTTTTCAATTTTAGGGAAAATGTTTTAAAATAAAAAAGCTTCCAAAATGTCACATAAACATAAAAGCATATTCAAACAAATGTCATATTCAAAGAGGAAACTTCAACCTCCTTTGAAATATAAAAGCTTTAGGGAAAGTGTTTTTAAATAAAAACTGCTGAAAGCCTCTGAGAAAAACAATATTAATAAAAAAAATTGCAAAATTTAAAATAAATGCTTCATGACAGTTAAATGAAAAACGTTTGATGTCATTAGAAATTATTTAATTTGTAAATACAACACAAAAAATGTGTTCATTTGCATTTTTATCAAAATGGTATTTTTTTTAAAATATATTCTGGTAAAATTTTCTCAAAATCAATTTTACCGACTGCTCTGAAATTTCTCACAGTACTAGATAAGGATAGCATTTACATAGTGAACATCTTATTCTTATTTAATATTGGTAAACATGACGGTTCATGAATGAACGATGATATGACCATCTTATTCTCATTTAATATTGGTAAACATGCTGGTTCATGTTTATTTCCAAAATAATTCAAAGTTATTGTTACTTCCTCATTTTTCCAACAACACACGCACAGTCTGCACATTCAAAACTCGTATTTTATTTTGAAGAAAAACACATTTAACACTTGAAATTACCCTAGTTTAATTACGCGTTTTTTTATTCCAATTGTAACAGAATTTATTAATTTTTTTTTAGTATTTCCAACTCGTTAAAGCAAGCTCACGCTCCAGCATACGCGTAAGCATCAGTTCTTCACGTGCCTGTTTACATTTGTTATTTTAAATCTATATTATATATAGGAAAGTTTACATTTATTACTTTAAATTTTTAGTTTATATAGCTTATGTATACAAATCAATCAATCAATGGCTATTTTGATTACCAAGGTTACAAATATTTAGAGATATATTCCCCTATTTACTTCATCTACAGTGACGAAGACAGAAGCATCTTCCCAGGCTAGTACCCAACTGACTTTCGTCTTTTGTACATAGAGCATCAAACCCATAGTGACATCAGAACAAATAAGGTTCAAGTTCATATCTTTTGTTTCCAAATATAAAAAATTTCATTTGGAACTATTCGTCAATAGAATGGTAGATCCGTAAAAGAACTTTATGTTAATTAAATTGTACAGTAAAAATTCTTCTGCACTGAATATTCATAGTAATACCATAACAATCTCAGAATTTGAAAAACCTAATAAATAGATTAAATAACATTCCACTTTTTATATTAAAGGAGATGAAATATAAAACAAAAGAATTTCATTTTCATCTTTTCTCATGCACTTAAAAACAGCTCGGAGAGGGTAGATTACTAGTAGCGTGTGTTGTGTTTCTAATCCCCGATATGATCTAGCTATTAGACAGAATCCGTAAGACCAGTCCACCGCACCAGATCCGTACGCCAGACTAATTTCTAAAACTATCACAATTTAAATTAGTTGCGACAGAAGCAAAATACTTGACATGTTAACAGGCAGAGTCACTGATTACACATCTTTCGATATCGTAATAGATGCCGATGAGATTGTCAGTTACCCAGCAGGGTACCTAATCTCACTTAATCCGATTTGATTTCCATCAAGTCCCCTTTTACTTAAAGTGGGATCTCCAATTATTTTACAATAGAACTTTGGAACCCGACAAAACTTTGGAAAGACTGTGCAAAAAGGAGATGATAGCCAATGTGATTGAATCGATTACTTTAACAGGAAACAGATATTTGAAGCAGAGTTTATTCCATGGATACCACTCACTCCGACATAAGTGTCTCTTTTAACTTTAAGAGATTACAATTTTCAATGAAATCAGCAAGTCAGCACAATCAGCAAGTTACAGATACAGGCTATTAAGTACTACTGTAGTATGGTGGCAATTTCGCATCCCCATGTTTGTGTACTTTGAGATATTTTTAATACCTGTCACTATGTTATTTCAATTTTACACTACATTAATTCTTCTGTTATTCAAGAGACTCCAGGTAAACAGCTAGTAAATAATACTTTGTTACAGGAATTTGTAAAAAAAAAATAATAATAATACATGATTTAAATTAAAACTTATCTTTCCTCTTAAAAAAGTGGAAGCAATAAAGTTGACGTGAAAAATATCTATTTTTGTTAGCGATTAGTTAAAAAGACGATCAAGGTAAAAGACGTGTTTGGTAAAAGATCCTAAAAAGAACAGTGTTCATTAAAAAAATTGCAAAATTTACGATAAATAATTCCTAAAAATTTAATAAATAAGCTATTTAATAAAAATTAAATACATAGTGCTTGTAAATATTAGAAATTGTGTACTTTGTAAATATAATAAAAAAAAGAAAATTGCTCAAAAGGCTGTTTATTTAACTTTCTGGTATATTTTGTTTTAAATCTAATCAAACGTGTGTTCTGAAATTCTTCACATTATTATATAGGGATATTATTCATGAAGTGACGTTATATTTTTCATTTAATAAGCTTTCATATTTTAAAAATTGCCTATGCTAATAAAAATTAGATAAATTTTACAATACACACTGTAAATAAAAATACTGTTGTATTTAAGCAATCAATTTAAGTAATTATGTTTTTAAAAGAATTTTTATATCAAACTAGATGCAATAGATATTCTTTAATATTGATTTTAAAGTACTTATACACAAGAGTAGTTTGCAATTTAAATTATTTTTTAAATTACTTAAAGTGCTATAGAAACATAATCTAATTAGTCAACTTTTTCATATGATTTTTTATGCAATCTAATTAGCCATATATCCATTTCTTGTCCGATATTTGTTTTCTATTCGATATTCTATCCATTAGTTTAAATTATTTGCCCAAGGCAGTGAAAAAAAATTCTAATTGAAAATTGTAATTCCTTATTTGATATTTTTATTTATTTATGAGTTAGTACAAGAAAAATGCAATAACTAATTAGTAATGAAATTTCAATATTTTTGAACAATGGTAAAGAAATTAATTTCAGCTTACTATTTCAAAATGTCTTCTCTTTTACAATAGTTTCTTGATAATTAAAAATCATTTTTTACGAAGATAATGTTTCAAATTTAAATTCACAGTACAATCGCTATTTAATTATCAATACAAATTAAAAATCGCTATATATCGCTATATACATATACATTATTATAAATTATGCTATTAAAATTAAAATTATGATTTATAAATTATGCTATTATTATAAAATTATGCTATTAAAATCGCTATAATTCAGATAACTAGTATTAGTAATAACTTATCAATTTAGTTATTTTAAAAATACTCAATAAATACTCAGTTAACATTTCCTTTAATTTGTTTTATATTCATATTCATTTTTATCGAAGTATTACAAATGATAAAGGGATTCTTCAACATATATTTACGAATTAAATTAGGAAAATTTTAAAATCTGTAATATAATGTCAATTACTTTTATTACAAAAAAAATTTCAATATGCATAATATTTATATAAAAATTTTTAATTACTATATTTGTAATATATTAGTATTTCCAATAAATATACATGTATGATTTTAAAATAGAACTACAAAATGACTCAACTGTTATATTATCATTATGATTATTCAAAATAAATAAAAATTAATGAAATCCTTGGCATATTTTTTCCCCCCCAATGCAGCTGGCAAACAGACATGGACGTCTTTGGATGCCTATAAGGGCTGTACCGATGTTACACATTTTGCATCAAATTTATTTATTTACATCAAATTTATCATTTATTTACATTTATTTTATTTACATCAAACCTGAAGGCAAAGAAGATTATTTACTTACGTCCTCACGTATTTGATTTTTCTCTGTTAAAATCATTTAAAAAATCTCATCAATGATTTTTAAAAAAATCAAATAGAGTAAATATTGTTTTCTTGTGCTTTTCTTATTTTAATTTTAATAATGCTTTCAATTTTTATTCAATAAAAATTTCGGTTTATAAAAATATTCAAGTTATAAATTTCATAAAATACTATAAACAATCCAAAAGGTTTCTTTTATATTTTAATACATCCGTTTATCTAAATAGTTGTTTTTAAGTATCACTCTTTCTAGGGAGTTGTAATTTCAAATATTTTTATCATTACAAGAAATATTCTAAAACATAATTAAAATAAATTCTAAGCATTCTTATAATATTTATTGTTTGTTTATGCAAATTTAAATAATTATAATTTTCTGGGATAATACATTTTTGTACATTTTATATTTTCTAAACATTTAGATAAATTTATTTCTTGAATCAAAACGTTTTTTTTTTTTTTTTTTGTTTTTGTTTTTGTTTAATAACTTAAAAATAAAATCAAACACATATATTTAATTCCATTCCTGGCAATCTTTCTACCAACAAACATTTACACCGAACACACAAATGGTTGCGATATTTTATTGGCGAAACCCAAAACCAAATAAAGCATTTATCTCTCAGTCTCCTTTAAAAAACGAATCAATCATCAGTTACACAGAACTTAGAAACGGAATTATATAACTTTTCAGATTTTTCTCGCCACCTGAGCCTTTTATAGAATGATACGAAAGCGGAAAAATACATTGTGTGGCTCTTTTCTCTAGCAAGCAACCTTTCTTCTGGTATTTTCCCCAGAAAAGAATCCAATAAAGGATTAGTAAAGGTGAATTATGACAGCGAATCCAGAAATTCTAACAAGGAATTTTAGCAATCGTGGTCATCCGTTTAATCAATACTGCACAAAAATAAATTTGTTGCATTAGATGTAATCTTTTTCCCTAAAAATTGATTATGTACCAAAATAGTGTAATATTTATGAAATAGGATTTCGAAAATACCAATTTATAATAGCACACCCAGATTATACCTTATTTGAAAAAAAACTTACTGAATAAATTTCATTAAAAATAAAATGATAAAAAAATCTATAGAGATTGTGACATTATTTCAAAGCATTTTCTCATTGACAGTCAAGGTGACCTGATGGCTAATTGGTAGCGGTCTGGCATTTGGTAAACAGATTCGAATACGGCTGTTTCATGTATATTTGTGAGTGGTTGCGAATCGGCGTTAAAATGCAGATCATGGTCTACCTAACCTACAGTGTGCAAAATATGATCGTAGAGCGACAAACCAAACCATTGACAGTTAAGCTAATTAAAAAAGGTTTACAGGATTTTCTCCCGTAAGACATACAAATCTGGGTTTTTTTTCCTTATTCTAAGGCATCTGGGACAATTAATACGGAAAGTCTTCGTCACTAATAAGTCGATTATACATCAGATACTAAAGTGTAAATGCGATATTCATTGATTACAAAACTATCTCTCAAAAAATATGAAAATTGTGACATGCACTACAATTTCTACTTCAAAAACAAGACTCAGTTGAAATGTTCATCACATCAAATGATTACTAGGTTTCCCTAGCTTTGTACAGTACTACATTATAATACAGTTAAGTTTACTTCATCCCACATTAAGCGGCTTGGCGGCCAGTTGACTAGAGCTTTGGGCTTTGGTACCAGTAGTTTCAAGTTCGAATACTGGCGGGGGCGTGGATGTTTGTTAGTGGCTCTGAATCCAATTTAGATTGTAAATCCCGGTCTAATTGACCTAATATGAGTATAAAATGACCATAGAGTGAAAAACCAATAATTTCGCATTAAAAAATATTTTAATCTAAATATTATAAACGCAAACTAAACAACACAAATAAGTGATACCTTTCATAAAATTTTGAAGAGAAACGTTTATCGTAAATGTAATCAGCACAAAAATATCTTCTTCTTCATTGGCGCAACAGCCCCATGGCAAGCCTATGCCGTGTGCCTACTGGCAGATTTCGAAAAAGGAGATGTTTTATTTTTACATTGTAAGATTATTAACCTTACGCCCATCGCTCTACAGTCATATTAGACCGGGACCTACGGTTTAAAGTGGATTCCGAACGGTCTACACTTAAATTGGATTTCACTATAAGTATCCATGGCACCGCCCGGGACACAAAACCTGTGGCACCAAACTCCAGAGCGCTAGCCACTCAGCCATCAGGCAGCAAAAAAATAAAGTCTTATCAAGAAAAATATTCATTTGTAATTGAATTTGTTAAAACGTTTTTAAAAAAGAAAATTATTCAGTCTTTCACATTAAAGTGAAACAATCTTTGTCTAATAAA
>BPLQ01005991.1:0-25674 GCA_021605075.1 Caerostris darwini | reverse complement strand
TTTCCTTATTATCTAAACTGTCCATAATGTTTTATGGATTTCTTATTCTTATTAAAATCCCCCTGCCCCTGAAATGGAACCAAGGCTTCCAGGTAATCAAGATTTATAATAACTTTCATTATACTACTGCCCTGCAGTGAATGATATCGCCCACTTTGAGAACCAGCGTTATTAAAATTATGCATATGAGAACAGCTTACAATTGTGGATTTTACCTTTGAATAATTACAAAGTCGGTCAACGGATTACAAAGACGACTATTGGATATGAAACCCTGAATAAGCCTGAAAAATGAAATTTCACATTTCTGCAAACTGCAAATAACTATGAATTCACTGACTGCAATAAAAATAAAGCACATTTTCGCCACCATCAAATAAATGAAAACTTCCCGTTTACATTAACAAATGATGCAATTTTGTCACATCTGAATGGCAAAATCGCATTTATCATGTATGAATATTAACAAAAACTGCATCTTTGTTGTTTGTGAATAATAATATAACGACTTTCAGAAATCGCCGGCACGTTCTATTTCATTTAAACCCACGCGGAATATATATATTCGTCTGCAAAATGGAATATTGTGCACTAAATGTATTTCTAAATAGATAAATATGAGAATTCCGATATCGAATCCTTATTTCGTCATATAAACTCATATTATATTATCGAAATATACTAAATTTATTACATGTGAAAGGCTTTTAGAAAAGGAAGATTTCGAAATAAAATGGATGATATATTTTCAGAAGTGAATAGGATTTAGGATATCTTCCACTTTTATTACATTAAAATATATTCATCTAAATACGCATTTATGTGATGATATTTTATCAATTTTATTTCATATAAAAACTTTTGATGCTTCCATGTTTATGGTTATATACTTCTGCATGGAGTTATATTTTATAGGGCAACTCTAGAATTGATATATTTTTGCATAAAAGCATCATTTTTTCAATTTCTACATCCACCTAAATGTAATAAATCATTTTTATTTGAAAATGAAAATTGTATTGAAATGGAATTCAATTCTAAAAGAATAAATTACAGAAAAAAAAAAACTGTGATAAAGATAAACTAATATATTTTATTTCAACACAATTCTAAAACTTTTCAGCTATACAAATTTAAAATTTAAAAAAAAAAATTCTTCAATTTGTTATTTTCTTTATTTAATGCTGCTGATTTCTTCAATACCGTATCGCAAAAGTAAAGAAGGTAGAATACATGTCATGAAATTTTGCCGTAAAATAAATTGAAATGTGCGTTCTTTCTAGATACTTTTTTTGTTGCTGATATGCTACATTTGTGATTTGTATCGAAAAAGAAAATGTTAAGCTACTTTGAAAGCTGTTTACTTTTCAGAAAAATTCACCCGACTTTTCCTTTCATTCAAGAAAAAAAAAATATCACGGGTTGGAAAATAAACTAGTTTACCGCAGTAAATTTAGAAACCAGTTTTACTATTCCTATTTTATACAGAATTGCTGGAATTTCAAAACCTGGTTTCGGCAGTTTTGATATTTTTGAAATCTGGAATAAAAAACTAACATTTGTTCTCAATAAAGGTTTCCAACTCTTATGTGATATATCTCGTAAACCTCGCAAATCTAAAGTGACATATCTCGTGATTCCGAACACTTATGTGATGTAAGTATATCGTTTTTTGTTTTTTTAATAATTTCCCTCTCTACAAATATTGTTATCCAGATACTAAAATTTGAACTCAGTCATGGTTTATGCTCTTGTGCAACAGTTTAATTCCTTCTAGTAGCTTTTGTTTTTAATAGCGCTGTTTTCATTAATATGGGGCCTGATGGACGAATGACTTGCGCTCTGGCTCTTGGTGCCACAGACTTCAGGTTCGAATCATGGCGGTGGCATGGATGTTTGTAATCGCTCTAAGCCCTCTGTAAACCGCATGCCCCAATGTAATATGATTGTAGAGCGTAGGGATGACAAAAAGATTTGAAACAAGATGACTTTTTACCTACCCCGTAAAAAGAAAACATCACATGTTTCGAAATCTACTAGTAGGTAGACGACCTCGGCCTACCAATTGATTGTGCGCCAATAAAGAAGAATACTAACAATCAAATTTGATGACGAGTGTTTCACATCAGTTCATGTTTTGTAGGCTTTCTTTCATAAAGCAAATGCAAATAAATTATGATGATAAAATAAAGTATCAAACCAGGATGTCCTATTAATACCATCTATTCATGGTAACTCAAAATTTGCCATTCTAATGGTGAATGACCTCAGCTCATAGCGATTGGCATCACAAAAAATAATGTTGATTTAATTATTTGTAATATATACTAAATTATTAAATCATAAATATTTATTATTTAATTATTTATAATACATCATGTAAATGTTTAATAATATAAACTGTGGTAAGTACACAACAGTTTATATTATTAAAAGTTATATCTACTGCTTATAAATCAAATTGAAGTGACGAAATTAACTAAATCCAGGCACTACAGTCCATGTTGGACCATGGCATCCTTCCTACTGGCAGATTCCGAAACAGGAGATGTTTTCTTTTTACGGGGTAGGGGTGTCAGCATTCTACACCCATATTAGACCGGCACCTACAGTTTAAAGTGGATTACGAAACACTACAAATATCGATAGCCCCGCCCCTCCCGGATTCGAACCCGAAACCTGTGGCACAAAGCGCTAGAGCGCTAGTCACTCGGCCATCAGGCCCCTCTGAGTTTTAGAGGTGAAAAATGCAGGCATCTTAATACAACTATTGAATTTGAATTTATATTTTGGAAGAATGTTCTGTCCTACGTCCAACGATCTACAGTTATATTATACGGGTACCTACGATTTAAAATGGATTCCGAACTAATAAAAATATCCATGCCCCCGCGGTACTCGAACACAGATGACGAAACGTGGAAATTATTTTAAAATCAGAACTCAACTATTTTTTACTAAACTGAACTTTTTTTTAAAAAAAAAGCCTCAAATTAAAATAATGTGCATCACGGAGACATGTCATCAGCAGAGTGAGGGGAAGAAATATATCTGTCATGAATTTTATACTTTGTATGGAATAAAACTCGTTGAAGCCTATTTTTGCCATGAGGCTCGCTACCAGCCTGATATTCCAGTCAAAAGTGTCACAATTGCGATGGAGTTTACTGCTTCTTGAAGCAGTGAGTTAAACGAATTTGCAATGTCTAGTACTTTAATTACTGCGCATATTATATGAAAAATAAAAATATTTCTAGTATCGACAAGCTTAAGACAAGACATAAAAATAAATAGCATTTAAGTTGAAATTATTGTATTCATTACAAGTTTCAAAACCATGTCGCTATAGCACTTTCTAATTAGTTTCTGCTTAAAAGTACATTTATTGATGCTTAAAATATTTGCATATAGATGTTATTCAACTATTAAACCCCTGAAACAGCAGATTATGTAACATGTTTGGCAGACTGGCAGATTTCGAGACAAGATTTGTTTTCTTTTTATGGGATAAGATTGTCAGCCTTACGCTTTACAATCTTTTAGTCATATTAGACCAAGACCTGCAGTTTAAATGGATTCGAAACCACTACAACCATCCATGTCATCGCCGGAATTCGAACCCGAAGTTTGTGGCACCCAGCTCCTAAAGCGATAGTCACTCGGCCATCAGGCCTCTTGTGATAATTTACAACAACTTATATTAAATGTAGGGGCCTGAGCAGCTCATGCTCTGGCGCTTGGTATAAGAGATTTCGGGTTCGAATTCAGGCTGTGCCATGGATGTTTGTAGGGGTTCGAATTCAGGCTGTGCCATGGATGTTTGTAGGGGTTCGGAATCCACTTTTAACCTTATGTCCCGGTCTGACATAATAGCAGAGTGTTGCGGAGGTATTGTTACTCCGTGTCCGTAGCTATCTTCAAGCAACACGCACCTCCTGGGTAATGCAAAGTGAGTAGCATCGGGGCAGCGCTTGCCTTAAGGCATAAAAGACAATTGTCGAAATGTTTGCCAGCTGCATTAGAAAAAAAATATATTAAATGCTTATATGTACTGCTTATAAATCAAATTGAATCTTCCAGCAGGCAGACGACTTTGACCCACCATGGGGCTGTTGCGCCCCTGATGATGATGATAATTCAAACTGAGGTGAGGAAACGTGGATATTATTTTAAAAATGTTAAAATCATCATTTATTTAAAATTCAAGTATTTTTTATTTGTTTATCCGAAGTCTCAAGTCAAAATAATGCATGACGCGACGACATGTCCATCGGCAGGAATGGGGAAAGTGTAACTGACATGAATTTTATATGAAAGTTCGTTAAAGTTTCTATTGCCAACCTTCTAGTCTTGAAGCAGTGAGTGCAACGAACTGGCTTGTCTAGCACTTTAAATACTGCGCATATTTTACGCAGAATAAAAATATTTCTAGTATCGACAAGCTTAAGATAAGACATAGAAATAAGTAGCATTGAAATTGAAATTATTGCATGCATTATAAGTTTCAAAACCATGTCGCTATAGCACTTTCTAATTAGTTTCTACTTAAAAGTAGATTTACTGGTGCTTAAAATATTTGCTTATAGATGTTATTCAACTATTAAATTAACTACCCTGAAACAGCATATTATGTAACATGTTTAACAGACTGGCAGATTTCTAGACAAGATTTATTTTCTTTTATGGGGATATGGTTGTCTGCCCTACGTTCTACCAGTCATATTACACCGGTACCTACGGTTTAAAGTTATTTTCATAAAACTGTAAGCAACCATGGCACCGTTGGGACGCGAACCCCAAGCTGGAACAATACGAAGAATAATACAACAACGAAAAGTAATACAAAGATGGCCCAGGGACTAGCTCTCTGGCGCTCGGTGCCAGAAAGCTAGTCCTTGGGCCATCAGGTCCCTTAAAATATATCGACAACAATTTGTATTATTAAAGGCCTATATATGCTATTTATAAATCAAATTGATGTGATGAAATGTGGAAATTATTTTAAAAATGACTGATTTTAAAATCCTCATTTAGTTAAAACTCGAGTACTTTTTAGTTATTTATCAGAAGTCTCAAGTTAAAATAATGCATGACGCGACGACTTGGCCATCGGCAGGAATGGGGAAAGTGTAACCGACATGAATTTTCTATTTTATATGAAAGTTCGTTAAAGTTTCTATTGCCAACCTGATCGTCGATTCTAGTTGCTTAGATACATTGTCATAACCACTATGGTGTCTGCTGCTTTTTGAAGCAGTGGGTGCAACGAACTTGTACTGTCTAGCATTTAAATTACTACGCATATTTTACGCAGAATAAGTATTTCGAGTATCGAAATCTTCTTTATAAGACATAAAAATAACTGTTTTACTTCTTTCAAAGACATAAAAATAAGTAGCATTGAAGCATAAGTAGCATGCATTACAAATTTATAAATCATGTCGCTATAGAACTTTCTAATTAGCTTCTGCTTAAAAGTTGCACAAAAAATTAGAACCAGCCAGACATTTTAACACATAATTTAAGGTAAGGAATAAAAATATTTATCTTATTATATATATATAATCATTTTGTTATTTGTTGTATAGTTTGCATATATTTCATTATTTAGTACTTTATTTCCGCAATTGATAACACAATACATCAAATGACTGAACATAAAATATCACTCTAGTTATTGACTTAAAATAAAAATTTGCTATCAGACTTTAAAATAGATTTACTGGAGCTTAAAATATTTGCAAAAACTTGAAAACATAATTATAAAAATTGTATGAAAATTAATTCCCCTTCATTTTCAAACTTCCGAGCTAGAATGTGGACATTTACATAAAATTTCAACTGACAAATTAAATATTTTTAATTCAACTAAAATTTAATGGAACTAAAGAAACTTTTTCTTTTCAATGATGTTACTCTACTAGTAAATTAATTACTATTGAAACAACACATTGTGTAATATGTTTGACGTCATTCAAGCTGTGAAGCATTCAGTGTGATTTACGAGATTTTTTTAATGGGCTGTCTTTGGGTGATGCTGTTTTGATGGGATTTGAATTCTATAAGAAGAATTTTTAAAATAACTGACGTCCATTTGAACGTCTTCAACGAGAAAAAATATACCTGAAATTTCTATTTTTTAATAATTTTTTTTTAACTTATTACTGTTTGGCGAAAAAACTAAAAGACATTTTGAATTACAAAATTGTAAAAGATGACATCATTTTCATAGATATTTTAATAAAGCTGAAATTAATAATTTTAACACTATTTTTACTGACTAAATACAGTTTTTTAAAGAAATCTTAAGATTGTAAGTTTATACAACATTTTTTGCTTATGATTAAAATAAATTTTTAATTATTTTGCTTACACAATTTGCTCTTAATTTTTACTAAAGTAATTTTTAAATATTTAAACACTTATTGAAATACATTTTAAATGTTATTTGATTTTCTAGTGAATAGTATAATTTACTGTCATGAATTAAATTTTTCTGTCATAAATTCTTTTTTAAGAAGATTTTTAAATTTTTAAATAGTATTTTTTATTTAAGCAGTATAACATATTATGTACATGGCATATAATTAGCAACGATACTATATACTGTTTTTTACTTTTATAATTTATTTACTTTAGCTTGGCATATTTTTATTTTGTAGATCTTCTAGTAACCTTTTGGTAGTCATCTTGTTCATGTTAGATATATTGTCATAATTGCTACATAGTCACATACCTACTGATAATATTACTTTCATCTCTTCAAACATTAACTTTTTACATTACTGCTGAATACTTGCAAACATTAGCGATTCATCATTTAATAGGACTTCCTAATTATTGATTTTGAAAGAATATAGCCCCATTGTTGTAAGATTTATAGATAATTACTCATAATTGGAATTCCTTGATGATAATAAATCCTTTGATAATGAAACGTTTTAATAAAGATATTAATTTCGTCGATAAATTTAGCCAAGTATTTCATGAGCTGAATAATCAGCGAAAGAACCTTAGGATAAGAATTTAGCATCCCAAATAATTTTATCACTCAATCTAGCAGGCTGAATTTCCATTACGAAGTTTATTTTTCAACTAATGCGTATAGTAAAGGGAAATAATTAATCTTTTAAGTATAACCCTTTCTGATTCATGGCCTTGAAAAAATTTCAGAGTAAATTAATTAAAAAGATAATGCGATTTCTTATTAAAAAATAAGCAGTACCGTATACCTACTCTTGGTTTTATATTTAGCTGGTTTTCCGACCCAGTGGTAGCGGGAATAACTGACATTCAAGAACATAATTAATTCCCGCTGCTATCTTGGGCTGTTTTGTAAAATGAACAGATTTTGTGGTAATTGTTACAAAAAGTCTAGCATATACTCCCAAACTGTTTATTTGTTATTTATGTACTCCCTATTTCTTTGCGATACTTAAATGCAAGGAAGTTATTGAACTCCTCCTAATAATTATTATACTGTAACATTTATCTCACGGGAAGTGTTTTGGCATTTCCATTCCCATTTCATTTCATTCCTACACCCCCTAGGTAGTGCTAAGTGATTAACGTCGGTGCAGCCCTAGCTTATGGCATAAAAGACAACTGTCTTAAGTGTTGCCAGCTACATTAGAAAGAAAAATATATGCGGCCCGCAGAGGTATTTCTCAAAATGGCTTGCAAAATCATTTGGTTTTGCCACCCAAGATTTAGCTCATGTAAGAACAAAAATACATGTTAGAATAACTTCATTTATTGCATTATTTTTTTGTATCAAATTTTAGTTGTATCTATGACCAACTCGTTTCGATATTTTCAGTTATCATTAATCAATACTAATAAACACATCCAATTATGAGAATCTTAAAAATTATACAGTAGAAGAACATTAATCTATATTGATTTGGCGATATTACAAAATCAAAACGATATTAGAAGATCTTTGATGTACTTGGGAAACTTCTTCGGCATTCCCGCTTAAGCTTAAATCAGTTCGAATCAAACGTGTGCTGTTCTGCATCAGTTGGCATCGAACTATTGATGAGCCATCTGATCCCGCGAAATGAATTCCGCTAAAGCCCCTCGTCACGAGATGCACTCAATAAATTTGCACGACTTCAAAGAAACCGCGGAGGCGTATACTTATTACAGACAGAGATGCTTTTACGACTGGATGCGCTTTTTGCATATTAGAATCTCTTCAATACGACAGCTCAATGTATCCAAATATAGATTTGCAATAAATTGTTGAGGAAACTTTATAATAACTATTCTTGGGGTTTCCTCTCTAGAAAGTGGGTCGAATACTTTAAAAACAAGATTGCATTGGTTAATTTAATAATTTGTTTCGAATATATTAAAATAAATCTTATTTAATTTTGAAAATTCGACACTTCAAGTTTTCGAAAATTCAAGTTTTTAACACTTGTAAGAGATGATTTCAAAGTTCATTTTAATCTTGTCTACATTAGAGGCAGGTAGAATAAGGTAGTATAGCATTTTTTCCCACGTGAAGTGTTGTAGTGTTTCTCTCACAGAAGAGAGGAATGTATATTCTTTAACGAGTACATAATGACAGCAGACAAGCAGTATTATGGATAGTTATATTACATGCAATTATTGTTTTGTGCTAATGAGAACAACCTGTCACTCAAACCTAATATCAAATATTCGGTATCATCGATAATGAGACTCATAAAATTAGCGAATATGTATGCAATCTTCACAAGTCGAAACAATTACAGATGGAATATGAACTATACTGCGATTTGTTCAATCGTGATTGTCCACCGAGCTGAGAAATGTCTACTCCAATGAGAAGTGAGGGAAGCTGATCCCCCTTCCTCTTGACTGACTGTCTTAAAAGGGGTATTTTTTTGGTGAAGAAGGGAGAGAGTTCTGCGACGATTCGAAGAAAAGTGTTGCATTTATTTTTTTTTCTCGCTGGAGTTTCCTCATGTTCACAAAGTGAACCTCTAGGGGTTTCGTGTATCACGTCGTATGATAATTGAGGTCTGCTGTAGACCAGACAAATTCGACGTAGACTCGGGAACTCTGAAAAATCTCCGACCTTGGAGTAAACTGTACTTGTCATTTAATCGTGCACGAGGGAGCAGGTCTTATTATTTTTCTCATATCTTTGCATAATATACCAAAGTTCCTTATTTGTTTGTATTTATATATATATAGTACTCGTAAATAAAGATTAAAGTGTTCCCATGAACCTAAAAGTGGCCCTCTTTTTGAAACCGTTTTAGGTGTAATATGGGCCGAGAAGTTGCAATACCTATTCCACCAAACTAGAGAAAAGAATGTTGAACTACTGAAGTAATGTTATTCTAGCGGCTTCATGTGATAATGAAATGATTGTGGATTAAGAAAGGTTGATTTTAAATTCATTGAGTAGTAATGATTATCCTTTAAATAAATATTAGTTTTAGTATCAAATTTTAGAAAGGTATTTACACACAATCAAACATTAATTTAAGCATAGAGAAATAGAAAAAAAAATTATTTGTCTTGTGAGCCATTTAATCGATGAAATCGTGTGGGAATTCCCATCTGAAGTTTTCTAATTTATCCCATTTGTTGCCTATCCTATTGATTATCTTATATCCTTAAACAGAAATTATCCTGTCTCCTTCTTGACGTGGAAAAAACATGTCAATCCAATCGAATTTGTTTTAGGGCTTCTCTCTTATCTAGCGTATTTCTCAAAGAATTTTGGATCGCGAGACACTTCATTTAGGCAAAATAAAATGCAATTAAATATCTTAGGTAAAATACAAATATCTGTGAAATATTTATACATATATATATATATATATATAATTGTAAAGGACAATAAATCAATATTTAATTAAACACAGAATCCTAAAGTTTATTAAAGGGTTGGATTGGATATAGAGCACTAATTTTGAATATTCAAAGAATTTGCAGGACGGAAAGATTTACGCAATTAAAATCTGTTAGAAAGAAAAAAAAAGAAATAATACTTGTAAAACACAAATATCTCCGAAATATTTTTTTCTGATGCAGCTGGCAAACACTTATACACTTGGTCTTGAATGCCTTAAGGCAAGCACTCCACAGACGTTACTCACTTTGCATGACCCAGGGGGCGTGTGTAACTTGAAGATAAGCCACGGACGTGGAGTAGCAATAACCCCGCAACTTTCTACGATCCGTTTAGACCGGGACCTACGGTTTAAAGTGGATTCCGAACCACTACAAACATCCATGCCACCGCCGGGACTCGAACCCGAAACCTGTGGTACCGAGCGCAAGAGCCCTAGCCACTCGGCCATTAAGGCCCCTCTCTGAAATATTTATATATATAAATTTTTCAAACTGTAAATCATGGTAAATCTACATCTAATTGAACACAAAATCTTAAATTGGTAATGAATGATTGGATTGGATATGGAACACCAATTTTGAATAATTACCAAAATACTTACACCAAAGAATTTGTAAGACGGAACGATTCACATAATTAAAACCTGTTAGAAACAGAAAAAGAAATAATACTTTTAAAAATAAAAGAATTTCACTTGGTGGAAATAAACCTTAGGAAAATAAACTTTATATAATATAGTATATTTTTATAAAATTATTACAAATTGTTTTTAATCAACAATGTCCTTAATAAATATATATGATTCTATATTACTTAGAACATAACCTAATTAATATGTGTGATTGATGCACATATATTATTTAACAATGACATTTGTTGGATAATCACAAAATAATTGCTTTATTGATTAAGATTTCGTGTATTTGCATATATACATGGAGAATGTAATTAAAGTCCCACTTTTAAAATGCTGTAAAAAGAAAATAACCACATTTCACAGTGAGTTCAAATTTGCACTGAAGATACTTGAAGACGGGGGAAACGGTACGACATCAAAAAAGAAGTTCCGAAGTGTATTAATAAATGGCGCTGTAAGTGGCATAAAGAAAGTGAATTAGACTGCCAGTGATATTTTGAATCGAAATTACAACGTATTTGGCATGAGTTGCACATTAAACCACCTGTAGTGTTCAATGTGCTTGATTGTTTCGGTTTTTTGACAGAAAAAAATGACTTCCAAGTCATTCAATAGTTGTGACACTGTGAGTAAAAAGCCCATCCACCACGACAAGGTGATATCAAATTGGATGGGAAAAATCGGTGGAACTTTTTTGGGAATTTTTTTTTGATGCCATACCGTTTCTCCCTTCTTCAAATATCCTCAGTTCAAATTTGAATGTGAACTATTGAATTCATTGCGACAAGTGGTTCTTTTTTTATAACATTTTTAAAGTGGGACTTGTATTTGGGCGTAAATGTTATTGTCTAACAAAAATTTCTATAATGTGATTAGTAATTTGATAGACATTTTATGAAAAGTTACTATTTGTAATATATCTAATACATTTTTATGTGTTGTTGTTGTCGTGTCCCTTATGGAAGGAGGTTAGATGGGTGCAGCTTCTGTTCTGATGGAGCAACCGTAGGTAGAAGTCTGACTTTTGCTCCGTGACGCTCTTACAGTCATAGGAGACCGGGACCTACGGTTTAAAGTGGATTCCGAACCACTACAAACGTCCATGGCACCGGCGGGACTCGAACCCAAAATCTTGGCACCGAGCGCCAGACACTCGGCCATAATACATTTTTATATAAAATAAGTAAATAGATAAGCTGGCTAATCTAAACTTTATAAATAATTCATCATCAATAGCACGACAGCCCAGAGTGGGCCAAGGTTTTCCTTTGGGTGACAGTGGTCCTGTAATTCTTAACCTCTAGTACAGCAAAATCTTTTTCAACTGCGTCTATCCATCACAACTTGGGTCGTCCTCTTTTTCTTTGTCCCTGTGGCTTTGCCAAAACGAGCCTTTTTACGTTGTTTAAATCATTCATTCTAAATATATGATCAACCCAGTTTAATCTATTGATTTTAATTATAAAATAATTATACGAAATATAACCATTTAATTGTGAAATAATGTATAATCAATTGATATTCTTTATCTTAATAAAATGCTTATTTATATGAAATGTAATTATTTCTCTTGAAAATAATGTGTAAATAATAAAATTTTACCAAATGATTTTTATTTATCTTGATATAAATTGCTATTTTAGAAATAATTAGTAAAAAGTTTATTTCGCTCATGTATAAAACATTAACAAAATGCTATCTTGAAAATAATATGTAAATATAGGTTTTTGTTAACAGAAATTTGTATTTTATCCTAAAAGGTTCTTATCTTTTTTACATTCTACCTTTGTAGTAGGTGTATTACAATACAGTTGTCAAAATTACCTTTGTAGTCAACCTTTTTTGTACCTACCGCCCACTTTTGTATCTCTGTTAGTAGCAAAAGTCCCTAACCACCCACAGTTTATGGTGAATTATAAAGTAGGGAAGTAACTTTATGAAATTTATAAAGCAGAGTTATAGCAACTTAAAGAACATAATAATTGTTTTCATTAGGTTGGCAGAATAAATACTTGTAAAATAACTTACTGTCGTTGAATCTATTTTGTACTTATACTTTGCATGCATCCAAGTATGAAGTCTGATGAAGTTAAATTTAATTAATTAAATTATTAATAAGATGCCTGATTCTGATGGTGGGAATCTAAATATTGAATATCTGGTCAATTTTTGTAAGGAACAAACAAAGATATCATATTTTGGAAATATTCAAATAGTTTCTTTCTTTGGTTATAATATCATTAACAGCAATATAATTTGATTCCACAAGTTATGAAGTTGGTAAAGGTGTCAAAAAACTAAATATCATTTCCCGCATATTCGGATTTTCAAGTATTATTTAAATATTCCTATTTCATTATTTTAAAAAATCAATTAAATTTAGAAGAAAAGATATTAATTTTACTAATTAGCAAAATCCTTACCGCCCACTATAAAATATGGAACTACCACTAGTGGGCGGTAGGGACCAGGTTGACTACTACCGCTCTAAATTATTAATCGTTGAGTTTAATTAATTTCAGAGTAGAATTTTTAAATCTTCTTTACTGCATATATATATATAGAAATTAATATAGAAATATATCAGGATTGTAAATAAATATAATAAATTTATAATACTTAAGAAATTTTAAAACATTTTATAATTAATAAATCTGATTCATTAATTGAATAAATTTATTCATGAACTGAATACGTATACATTGGGATTACAATTAAAGTGACACTTAAAAGTTATCCGTATAAAAAGAACCACTGGTCACAATCAGTTCAAATTTGAACTTGAAGAAGGCGGAAACCATACAGCATCAAAAACAGTACCAAAGTGTAATAATAGATGGCGCTATAAGCAGCATAATGAAAGTGAATTCGGCTGCCAGTAATATTTTGAATTAAAATTACAATGCATTTGGCATGAGTTGTACATTAAACCAACTATAGTGTTCAATGTGCTTGATTGTTTCGGTTTTTTGACGGAAAAAAAAAGGATTTCCAACAGCTATGACATTGTTAGTGGAAAGCCCATCCACCACCACAAGGTCATACCAAACTGGATGGGAAAAATCGGTGGAAATTTTTTGGAACTTTGTTTTGAATAACCTCAATAATTAGAAATACCGTTTCTTGAAAGTGGAACTTTATTTATCTACAGGGTGTTTATAATTATTGTAGCAAAGTACTAAATAATTAAGTAATGTTATGTAGTAATGTACTGTAGTTTTTAATTTTACATCAATGGTTTAATATCAAAATAATTTGCTTCCTAAATTTACATAATTATATTCCAGGTCATTTTTACATTAGTAAAATTTAGAATATTACATACATATTAATTGAAATATATATATATTTTTTTTCCCAAACTTTATTATTTAGCATTACAACAATATATTGAAATCGCTCTTTTAATAAAGCCTAACGACATAATTTGATTAAACACTCTTTTTTTAATAAAATTCTCATTCTTTAGTTAATTTCATTTCATTAATTCTGGAGAATTTAATTTAATAATAAGTTCTTAAGAAAAATTCATTTTACCACAAAAAATAAAACTCTTTTAAAAAAATCTATTCTATTAATTTTTTATTTTTATGAAATATTTGTGTGGATAAAATAAGGTTTTATATATCCCTTAAGAATAATGAGAAAATTTTGTAGAGTCTTATTAAAAAAAAAGTTCGTATGGTTCCAAAAGAATCCCCAACATAAGAAATATAAAATTTATTGTCTAGAGACATTGATATTCTTTTGTTTTACAATCGAATAAGTGGTTTTTAAGAAAAGTTCAAGAAACCTTTTTGTTGAATATAATTTCTTATGGTTACACTTTTTTTCTAAAGTCATAGAAAAAAATGAACCATTTTTAACCAACTTGTATCGTAAAGCCTCTAGAGTTTAGAGAAAGCGATATATATTAAAATTTTTTTTTTACTTTGAAATTAATGCAATAATTTATTGACAATATACTTATAATAATTAGTGTTGTTGTTCTAATGCAGTTGGCAATACAGAAATAGTTAATCTTTATGTCATAAGCAAGGTCTGCGCCGCTGTCACTCATTTAGTACTTGTAGCTTGAAGATATGCTACGGAAGCGAGTAACACTCCCTCCACAACGCTCTACGATCCTATTAGAGAGGGACCTACGGGTTAAAGTGGATTCCGAAGCACTACAAACATTCATGTCATCACCGGGATTTGAACCCAGAACCTGTCTTACCGAGCGCCAGCCACTCTGAAAACAGGCCTCATATATAATAATTAGTGTACATTTGTTAATTTTAAACGATTACGAAATAAAATTACAAGAGCAATAATTAGAATTAAAAGGGGATCATGAATGATGACGACTAGCGCTCTGGCCTTTGATATCATAGACTTCAGGTTCAAATCCTGGCGGTGGCATGCATGTTTGTTAGTGGTTCGAAATTCTCGCTAAATTGTAGGTCCATATGTGCACAAAATGACAGTAGAGCGACAAACAAAACCAAAATCATACAATGAAATGCTTCCAAGAGAGAGAAATGTCTCTACAGTAAGCATTGTTTATCTTGTTTGGTACTGAAAAACTTATTTTGTCAAAGCAGTTTATGAACAACCTATGTAAGTTTAATGCTGTAACGTCTCGGTCTATACTACATCTATAAGGCTTCTAGAAGAGTATATATATATATACCTAGAACTTTGGGGTAGACATTTTCTCATTCCATAATCTACCACCCATCACGATGCGGCAGCTATTATATCTGCTGTCGTCCATATTACATCTGTAATCTGTAATTTACATCACAAATTTGGGACCTGAAGGGCCGAGTGTCTGGCGCTCGGTGCCACAGGTTTTGGGTTCGAATCCCGGCGGTGCCATGGATGTTTGCAGTGGTTCGGAATCCACTTTAAGCCGTAGGTCCCGGTCTCCTATCACTGTAAGAGCGTCACGGAGCCAAAGTCAGACTTCTACCTACGGGTGCTCCATCACAACAGAAGCTGCTTCCTTCCCCTTCAATCATGAGTACGTATGGGCTCGAGGGCTGGTCCAGCCAAGTGGGATAAGAAACAACAACAACATCTGTAATTATTTAACCCTATTAAGATCGCACAGGCAATCGCAAATTTCGTTAGGTCTCAGTATCCATGACACTGAATGACGGTTTGTTACAATGTTACAATACCCTACCTGCCTCTAACAGTGCTTAATTATAACTAATGTCGGTAAGACAAAAATGAACTTTGAAAACATTTCTTTCAATATTAAAAACCCCGATTTTTTTTTCTTTCAAAATAGGTAAACTTTTCTTGAAAACTTTACTGAATTATCAAAATTTATAAAGATTTATTTTAATATATTCATAACAAATTATTAAATTAACAAATTCAATCTTGTTTTTAAAGTATTCGACTAACTTTCTAGATAAGAGAACCCAAGCATAATTATTATGAAGTCTCCTCAACTGTTTATCGCAAATCTATATTTGGATACATTGAGTTGTCTCGAAGGGATTTTAATATGCAAAATGCGCATCCAGTCGTAAAAGCATCTCTGGCTGTAATAAGTATACGCCTCCGCGGTTTCTTTGATGTCATGCAAATTTATTGAGTGCATCTCGTGAGGAGGGGCTTTGCATTTGCGGAATTCATTTCGCGGGATCAGATGGCTCTTCAATAGTTCGATGCCAACTGATGCAGAACACAACACATGTTTGATTCGAACTGATTTACGCTTAAGCGGGAATTCCCAAGTAGTTCCCCAAGATACAAAGCTCTTCTAATATCGTTTTGATCGCCATAATAATATAGACGAATATTATGCATAAACATAATACAAAAGATTGTCGTAATTGAATACTTTTTTTACCATTGATTATAGTTAAAAATTTCAAAACATATTTCGTTAAAGATCCTTATATAGATGCATCTAAAATTTAATACAAAGATAATAATGTAATAAATAAAATTATTCTAACATGAATTTTGAACGAAAAGTCGTAATGTAATATTCGTAACGAACTCAAAAAGGAGGAAAACAACTTTGATATAATATACGTACAACTATCATCAATGGTGCAACAGCCCCATGGATTTCTAGACAGGAGTCGTTTTTCTTTTTTACGGTGTAGAGCTATCAGTCCTACACCCAATGCTCTACAGCCATATTAGACCGAGACCTACGATTTAAAATGGATTTCATCCACTGCAAACTGCATGGCACTCCGGGACTCGAACCCAAAGCCTGTAGCAACGAGCTCAAACCAGAGCGCTAGCTACTCAGCCATCAGGCGCCAATATGTATACAATAATAGTTGTAAATATTATCATTAAACCTAAATGTTAAAATAACATTAAACCTTTACATTTTTTAGCATATTATTAGTACAATTTTTGTAATTCAAATATTAGTTTATTCCATTAGTTCGATACCTGAAGAGATTATAAACAATAAATTTCTCTTGTAAATTATTGTAACTACACAGTTCATAAAATTAAAAGAACTTGCAATTGCCAAGTTTCTCGAAAATTACTAAACGAATAATGTCTTAAAATTCTAATTAAGATTTAAATACCTAAGCGTTTACTTTCGTGTAGGTAGTGCATTTAGATTTGGTTCGTTTGTCGCTTTACTGTCATTTTATGCACACTTTAGGGCTAATTGGAACGGGGGCATTACATTTTAAAGTAATGTATTTAGAAGAATATGGTTTAGAAACGCACATTGCAATTTCGGCTTTTCTTTTTTCCCACACAACTCGACAAAATTCGTTCTGAGTTTGTGGAATGTTAGGTAAAATTCAAAAACAAAGTGATAAAAATGTATAATTATTAAAATTAGGAATTAAGAAAGGAAGGGGCGTCAAGGCAAGGCAGTCTCAAATTGCAAGCAATTCAAGAGAATATTGCTAGAGACTGAAATGGGACGTTCAACGTCGTAGCAACTAGAGAAACTGGATTTATTTCAAGATCCTCCAATAGCTATGGTGGCCAATGAAGATTCATATTTGCCCATTACAGCGAGTTGTAACAAATTGGTTTGGTTTGTCGCTCTACGGTCATCTTGTTTACACGAGGACTAAACAGACTGGGACCTACAGTTTAACGTGGATTCCAAACTACCAACAAACATCCATGTCGCTGCCTGGATTCGAACCTGCAGTACCAAAGACCAGAGCGATAATCAATTGGCCATCAGGCCGCAGTTGTAACAGAAGTTCATCAGCTTCACGATTCTCTCACATTCTATCACCCTCATGCAACCACAGACACTCAAGTTTGAATTTGTGATCACAGAAATCCATGCTTTCAAAAGACTACTGAAGACAGGTTAGATTGCTTGAAGTCAGTCATCTGTTTGATTTTTAGATGAATGCAGGTAATGGTTTTCTTTTTCAATGGACGAAAACACATCTATATATTGACAATCTTATCAGCTAATATCTGGAAAAGACTGTCATCATTTAGAAGAATCAGCCGGATAAACAGATCTAAATCTCATATAGATGATCTATGGGGTGCATTATAAATCACTTACCACCTCCCAGAACTATTCAACGACTGAAAAGACTGTTCCTTAAGTAGTAGAACTGATTACTATTGGAATTCCTGAACTGATTAATTTACAATAAGTATGCACAAAACTATATAACCTTTGAAGGGCAATATATCCACTTTTAATCCATTTTTGATCTTCATAACATCTGGTGCTAGAAAGTCTTGTATTTCTTGTAAGCATAATTCTTCGTGTCGTATAGGGAAACAATCCGTAAAATCCCAACTACGCAATAGTTATTTGTTGTTAATAGTTGGTAGTTATTTTATTTCAGTGGACTACAACAAGCATCTATATAGGGGATAATCGTCGGCTAATGTTTGGAAAATGCCTGCCATCGGTAAAAATAATCAGCAGGATAACCAGATCTAAATCGTATATAGTCTGTTTGGTCCGATCTATTGAAGGCAATTATGAATCACTTACCACCTCGAAATATCCAACGACTGAAAACAATGTTGCTTAATTAGTGGGACTGATTGCCATTGGAACTCTCAAACTGCCTGATATACAATACGGATGCAAAAACTATATGATTTTAAAGGGCAATATATCAGCTATGAACTTATTCTTGTGTTTGATTTTCTTATAACATCTGGAGCTAAAAAGTCTTGCAAATATTATAGGGATACTTTCATGTCGTATAGGAAAACACGGGGCCTGACGGTAGAGTGACTAGCTCTCGGCGCCACAGGGAATGAGTCTCGATGGGCCATGGATGTTTGTAGGGGTTCGGAATCAACTTTAAACTGCAGGTCTCGCTCTATTAAGGCTGGTGGGAGTAAAGCTGACACCCCTACCCCGTACAAAGTAAAACATATCTTCTAAGAATTTTCCAGCAGGCAGACGCCTTGGCCCACCATGGGACTGTAGAGCCAATAAAGAAGATAGGGAAACAGTCCGTAAAACACCGACTACAGAGTCAATATATTTGTCTATACGAGACTAAAAGGCACGCTATATTAACATTTACGGAATCCTCGCGTTAATGAATTCAGTGTCTGCAACTGTCACCTACTTATTTGAGCCCTCGGGCTTACTTAATGTTTTTGTTCTAATGCAGCTGGAAATAGAGACAGTTAGCAATGCAGCCCTTTCTTATGGCATAAAGATTGTTACTCATTTAGCACTACCCAGGGGGACACGAGTAACTTGAAGATAGGCTACGGACGTGAGTAACACTTCTCCCACAACGACCACTGTACCTAATCTACTTACGCACATTACTACTAAGCCGCCAGTGGGTGTTTCTAAAACTTATATCAACATTTTAATGGAATTATCTTCAATTGTTTACACTCAGAAATTTTTTTCATTGCAAACTAAGATTTATTATTTTTCGGAAATACTTTGTTTCAGTATACATAACCTGAACAATATTTTTTTACAATTCAAAATTATAAATTATATCCATTCTGTTTAAAAACACTTATATTATTCTTCTATAATATTAAAGTCTCATGCGATCAAGCTAAGACGATTTAAATTCCAAATAAAAAAAAAAGGCTCTTTTTAATAAGAAAAAAAAAAAAAAAAAATTCACGTTTTAAAATTACAAATTAGTTTTCGTTTAAAAAAGTTTTATGAATGTTTAATTTTTTGTGAGTACGTTATGATCCTCCTTTCATAATTAAAAAAAAAATCCACACCCACTTTTTCATGTTTCGGCAAAAGAATACAAAGCAAAATTAATATTCCATAAATTAGTTCACTTTTTTCATACATTTTTTAGCTTTATAAATGATTAAACTATATAAATATACATATCTTTCTTTTTTTTTTTTTTTTAAAGTTTTATCTTCTTATACATTCAACATGCGTGTTAAACATTCATAAAATTGCATGAAATTTTATTAGTCAATCCTTAAGCGGATAGAAATATCTATAAAGGTAGTTTATAGAAAACAGAAAGTTGAAATTAATTCAAAATCAATTATTTGGGAGAGTTTGAATTAAAAATATAAAGTGTAGGTTTAGTTTCTTTATCACAATATCATTAAAATCAATGATCTATAGTAATTTAAATAATGCCTAAATGCTGTTTCTTATCTCACTCGGTAGACAACAACATCTAGACAAAGTTCAAGAACCCATGTGGTATTATTGAAGATGGAAGACTGACTTGATAGAAGTCTTGACTCTGAAGTCTTTTTACGGAGTGGAGTTGTCCGCCCTACGCCCTACAACCACATTGACCACTACAAAACAAAATCACATCACTGTGCCTAGAGCTGAGTAGACCCATTTGCAGTTTGGAAATGATGTGAGCGAGGACATTGATTGGGCTCTGTGACGCTCTACGGTCAGAGGAGACCCCGGGACCTACGACTTAAAGTGGATTCCGAACCACAAAAAAACATCCATGGCACCTCCGAGACTCGAACCCTAACTTGTGGCACGAGCGCTAGTCACTCGGCCGTTCAGGTCTTTGAATAAATGTATTAATTAATAAAAAACGAATAAATTAATTAATATTTAAATCCTTTCAGTTAATATCCAAAATAATTAATTTACGTTTTCGTGGTTTCTATATTTTAAATTCTACATATATTTTGAGTTTAAGAGTTTTATTTCATTTATTATAACAAATTATTTTTTCTTTCAGAAGTTTGCAGCCGGTATTTTAGAAATAAATTCCATTCAGTTTCCAAAAATGCTTGTCCATGAATTGCCCATTCTTCAGTCAGCACTAGAAGAAGTGATCTAGAGATCCACTAGCAGCACACCATGCCCAGCTTCATGTTCCCCGTGAATGGCACCGAATTCAACTTCACCTTCAACTTCAGCTTCGCCCAGGCCCTGGACGTGCTGGAGGAGCACTTCGCCAATGACAAGATCTTCGGTTCCCACACGGAGACCATCATCGTCACATGCTACGCGATCTTGATGGTGATGGGCTTGTGCTGCAACTTGTTGGTATGCAGCGTCATTCTTGCCAATACCAAAATAAGGTAACTAAACAAATATTGTACATATCATGCTATTTTAACTTATATTTTTTTCAACACAGATAAGTCCATCATATCGCACTTCTGTTTATTTTTTTATTTGTTCATTGTTAATATCTTCATTTATTTGATTTTGTAACCATACTACATCCTACGCATTGGCGGGAGTGCCCCCCTGCGGCGTTCAGATGAAATTATCAGTTGAGCTACAGGCACTCACCAGGATAGGAAGTAAATTTCGAGGATCCTGCGGTACCTGAGTATTGGGTTTTCGGTTTAGAAGTTAGAAGTGGAGTCTTTCCACGAATCTATAATTATATGTCTTTAAATGTGTTAAATATTATCTGTCTTTAATACGTGTACGGTGTTTGAGCGTGTATAAATAAAATTGAGCTCACAAACCTGTATACTAAGTCTCAACAGAAGCACACCCAATTACAATCCAGCACGCTAATATTTTTATTTAGCTTAATATAGTAGAAATTTTATGAGTTTTTATAAACAAAAATTAATCATTTTAACCTACTTTGAAATAAATAAACAAAACATCGAGGAAGAATATAAAAAAACTGGTGTTACATATAGAGATTTTGAAGTTATTCTCTTTTCTTTTTTTTCTATAAAACGATTCTTAGTTAATTTGTTCTGAAAGCATTTTAGAAAGCTTTTAAAAATAGATTTATATTATCAAAAATATAAATTATGCATTCAATACGACGATGTATGAAACTTACTCATGTCCACACAATGCATAGTTATTTGCTTGAGGATGGTGAAAAAAAAAAATTGAAATATAGAATTTAATGCAAGAACAAAGCGAATAACAACAATCTTAAAAAATAAATAACTATAGAATTTCAAACGATTTTGTTTTCTTGAAAAATCTCGCTTTCATTTTGAAATAAAATTGTATTTGCTTTCACCACATGATATTTTAAAACATTTGTTTATATTAATTTTTAAGGCAATTAATAAAAAAAAATTAAGTTAATTAATTAAAAATTAAAATTAATTAAGGCAATAGTGTACGGAATTAATTTTTTTAATTTAATACTTACTCAATTATTTTGTAGTTAAATATTATGTATAAAAAATTCTCGTTTTAGAAAAGCTCGTGAAACAAATTTAATATCAGGAGCGCGAAAAACCCAACTCCCAAAAACGTTTATGGCTAAATCTTAAGAAATAAAAGTACAGAAAAACTTCTTATAGGCTCAAGTTATAACTACCCAATTTTCAATTAATTACAAATAAATTATTTCCAAATTTTTTTGAAACTGCATTTGTCCACATTTTAAGGCCTTAAAAATTTTAAATTAAAGTATTGACCGATAAGCAATAGTTTAAATACAAATATTATAAAGAATGTGGATAAAACAATAATCATTTTCATCGTTTTGGAAAAGTTAAGCAAGCTTTGGCTTTCGAATATTAAAAACTAAATTATTTTTCGTTCAAAAATTCAATATTCAGTTGCTAGTAATCGTTAGATTTTAAAGCGCGTTTTGTCTGAATCTAACTAAAAACAAAATTGGAAGTTAATGTTCTGAAATGTTTTGTAAAAACCGCATTTATATTCAGATATAATGAAGTTGGGTAGAATATTCAAGGAAATAGGATATTTAATTTAATTTTAAAAAAGTAGGAAGCAAAGGTGTGACAGCATTTTTTTCTTGCTGGGATTTATCAGCTTAAAGATAAAAGTTTTGGAACCACAGATGGTGTTGTATATTTTATTCTGTTTATTATAAAAATATTTTAATGTTAAATTTTAATAGAAAAAAATCATCAAAAATGGTAAAAAATTATTATTGTTGTTAATTAAAAATATTTTAATATTAAAAGAGAAAAAAATAATTAAAAATAAGTATTAATTAAATTATAAATTAAAAATTATTACAAATATTTTAATAATTTTTTTCTCTAATATTAAAACACTTTACTAATTTTAATTTATAATTTAATTAATAATTATTTTTTTTCTCTTTAATATTTATAATTTTTAATAACAATTTAATAAATTATTTTTGATATTTTTCTCTTTAATATTAAAATATTTCTATTAACTATTTAATAATTAAATTATTATTACAAATGATTTGATATTAAATAATTACTCATAAATATACTTTAATTGATAAAATACTAAAATATTTTCAAAGAAAATTCTATATTTCGAAAACAAAAAAATTGCTTTAAAAGGTTAAGATGAATCAATATAGAAAAATTGATATTTCTTTTTTTAAAACTAGATAAAAAAAACCAAATCCTTTGAAGATCTTTATGAACTTTTTTTCTTCTCATCTTGAGTCAAAACATCAAAAACTATTTGGTCATGTTTAAAAAAAAATAATAGATAGATAAAAACTCCAAAGAAGTTCTATGTTATTTTTCGGATTTTCTGAAAGATGTTTCATTTCAAATTGATCCCATATAGCTCACAAATATACCTGTACAAAATTTCGAAAAGCCAATATTACAAATAAGTATTTTATAATTATAATTTAAGGAAGAAATTGTATTAAACCTTTAAAACATCACATTACTATGTCAAGAAAGAATTGTTTTGGAAAAGTTCCACTACCTTAATTTAAATTAGCTAATATTAAAATTCAGCACTTAGATGATTATTTATTACTTAGATTTATTTTCAATAAATTAAGCCTCGATTAAATATAATCTTAACAAATATAGATTAGAATTATGAAAAATTTACTTAAAAATATAACAACCATAACCAGATAACTAAAAGGAAATGTGAAGATAACATCAGACCTTATAAATAAATCAGAAAATAATAATACTTATGTCATAAATCTATTAATACAATAACCAGAACAGTTTTAAAATTTAAGTATCTATATCTTTTAAAATTTAATTTCAACTATAAAAATCATTATCAGTTAATTAAAAGGAAACGCGAAGACAAAAAACCCCGCGTAAATAAATCAGAAAATAATAAAACTCATAAAACTTGTGTCATGAATTTATAACTACAATCAGAACAATTCAAAAATTTAAATATCAATATCGTCTAAAATCTAATTTAAAATATAAAAATCATAGCCAGATAACTAAAAAGAAACGTGAAGACAACAAAAGACTTTATAAATAAATCGGAAAATATAAAACTCCTAATACTTATACCATAAATTTATTAATAACAATAATCCGAACAATTCTAAAATTTAAGTGTCTGTATCTTCTAAATTACAATTTAAAATATATATAAAAAAACATTGAGATAATTAAATGTAAATGTGAAGACAACAACAGGCCTTAAATAAATCTGGAAATAATAAATTTATGACATAATAAGTCTGTATTTATTATCCGTATATTCTAAAATTTAATTTAAAATATAAAAATCAGAACGAGATAGCTTAAAGCAAACATGAAAACAAAAGAAAAACAAAAAAAACCTTATAAAAAAAGTCAGGAAATAATAAAATTCTTAATACTAATGCCATAAATGTCGATTATCGACAATTTCTTTTTTTACCTTTCGAAAACTTTTAGAAGATTGATTCCAATAGATTGAGTCGGAGAATGTACTTTGACACTTCTGAGAATCTTTTTCTATTTACCCCTTCTTTATGTCTATCAGGGAATTCGAAATAAGAGTAAGCAAGTTCAAACTTCAATTCAAAGAAAGCAGAACACTATTCCGTGGACGCGCAGATCCATGGGGATTTTTTTTTCCTTCAGAAAGTAATTTCAGGAAGTGCTTTGAAAGGAACGAATGCATAAGTTTCGAATGCAGTTTTTTTTTTTTTTTTCGAACTAAATTTTCGCTTAAAAGATATATTTTTGTATATACGTTCTGAACACATTTAAACTCATTAAGTTTACTTTGAAATTTCAGTTAACTTAACAGTCAAAGATGGTTTAAAAATCGCAGAGAGTGCCGGATTTACCTTTTTTTTTGAATTTGTAACTTTCAAATAAATAATGAATTTTGCATTTTGATTGAAAAAAAAATAAATAATTGCATTACGTAAATAATATATATATATATATTTTTTATCGAAAGAAACAATTTCATAATTCAATAAATATATGTTAGTTTATAAATGTTTCAATTTGACGTAACTAAATTAAATATATATTTATTAATTCTAAATGTTAATTTTATCAAATAATTTTTGTGTTAAAAATATTTCAGTATTGTTTGGCGCCTTAATTATTTATTACGCCTTATGTATGAAGCATTCTACAGCTTGTTTTACGGAAACTAATAATGCTTAGGTCATAAATTTATTAATACAATAATCAGAACAATTCTAAAATTTAAATATTTATATTTTTTTAAATTTAATTTAAAATATAAGACTCATACTCAAATAACTAAAGGAAAACGTGAAGACAGCAATAGACCTCATAAATAAATCGGAAAATAATAAAACTCATTAGTGAAAACAAAGGAAAAAAAATATACAACTTTTATAGAACTTGTAAATAGTCAACTTGTACAGAAAATTATATATAATTCTATGAAACTTATTATTCCGAAATTGCAATACTCATTTCCGAGTAATAATATTATGAATATCGGAGATATATATTTAAATTAATATGAATATCAGAAATATATTTTAATTATATATCTCTGATATTCATAATATTATTACTCGTAAATGTGTATTGTAAGACAAAAGGAATAATCTCTTTCTAACTTATTGAGCAATACGTA
>BPLQ01005989.1:0-14257 GCA_021605075.1 Caerostris darwini | reverse complement strand
TGTTTGACCATCTGTGACATCATTTCTCGGGGCGGCGGCAGTGTTGGAATGCTTTAAAAGAAGACATATTTCTTTGAGTTGATAAAATAATAAAATAAATAAAATAATAAAACAAAAGCGCAAAACTTATTGAATTAATTAAAAAATAAAATTGTAAAACTTATTTAAAAAAAAAATTAAATTTCATGTTAGTTTAAAATATTAGTTGTAGACTTTAAGGTGCTTTCAAGTACAATTTAAAAAAATTGCAAATTTATGTTGTTTTATGCAAATTTTTAGACATTAGGTTTTTAAAAATCGGTTAAAAATTACCTCAATTTAAGAATAAAAGATCATGCAATAAATGAAAAATTACAAAACTCTTCATTAACTAAAAGATGTAATACATTAATATAATGTTACACACCATTAAATAAATTTCATTAATTTAATGGTCTGTACATAATAGAATAATACAATAATAGATTACTCAGTAATGTATTATTACATGCATTAATTTATTACATATTAATGCATCAATGTATATTATTGCATACATTTTATTACATAAATAATAATTACTTAGTACTTATTTAGTAATGCAGTAATACATTACTGTTGTTGTTGTTGTTTCTTATCCCACTTGGCTGGCCAAGCCCACGAGCCCATATGACCCATGATTGAAGGGGAAGGAAGCAGCTTCTGTTGTGATGGAGCACCCGTAGGTAGAAGCCTGACTTTTTGCTCCGTGACGCTCTTACAGTCATAGAAGACCGGGACCTACGGCTTAAAGTGGATTCGAACCACTACAAACATCCATGGCACCGCCGGGATTCGAACCCGAAACCTGTGGCACCGAGCGCCAGACACTCGGCCCAGGTGTCCAAATTTGCCAACGGCACGCGGTGTTCCCAGGTGGTCACTCCACCCAAGTACTGACCGCGCCCAATGATGCTTAACTTCGGTGATCTAACGAGAACCGGTATATTCAGCATGGTACGGCCGTTGGCATATACATTACTTTTTACAATATACATTTTTATTTTAAATTTACATTTAAAATCAAAAATACGTCAAAAATATTGATAACTGATAAATATTGACAATTATTGATGCCTGATAACTATTAATATTGATATAAAATAACTACTTGAATAACGTCAATTAACGTCAAAAATAGCTGCTTGAATAAAATTTTATTGAGCAGGTTAGAACAGATCATATGTAATATAATTGACTTATTCATGCTTGACATTATTTATGTTTGAATTGGTTAAATAAAGTAGGCAATTACAGTTACTAATTTGTCCCCCTAAAGGCATCTAGCATAAGTTCGCTACAGAACTAATGATTTATTGGGATAATTGAAAGATCTTACCTCAGAGACTTTAATTTCTCTTTGAATGTTTTTCTCTGTTGTTGAGCTGCCATGGGCACACTTTCTGAGCTTCCGCCCGGATCCAGACTCCCCTCTCTGGACGAATAAGGTGCCTCGCTGTCCGTCGTCATGCCACTCATAGCGCTCATGCCACTCGGCGTCTGCACCATATACCTCCTTCTGTTTCCAGTGATACCACCATACCTGTTAAGAAAATGGAAATTTTAATAATCACCATGCCTTGAAAGACTGCCTTCATAATCTCTACATTCTGAAACTATTATGTAGATGCTTGTTTATGAGAAAGAAAAATATATGTATAGTATTTTGATACATTTATTTATAACACTTGCTTGATTAAATCATTTCTTAAACTAATACCTAATTGAAAGTCCAATCGTTAAACGTGAAGTTAATCATGAATTAAGTGAATATTTTCCTGGAAGATTATCTCAATTGCGATTTATAAAATTTATTTAAGGAACCTTTCATTAAAAGTTTGCAACTGAAAGTATTTGTGTTATCTGCCTTATCAAGTGTCATCAATTGATTACTTTTATCAATTGTATTAGCACATTTTCTCCTATAGTATATTTATAAAATGGGGCTTGATGGCCCCGTAACTAGCGCTCTGGTGCTCGTTGCCAGAAGTTTCGGGTTCGAGTCCTGACGGTGTCATGAATGTTTGTAGTATTTCGTAATCCACTTTCAACCGTAAGTGCCGGTCTAATAGGACTGTTGGGCGTAGGTCTGACAAACCTACCCCTTAAAAAGAAAACATCTCGTCTCGAAATCTGCCAGCAGGCAGACGATTTTGGCCCATCATGAGGCTGTTGCGCAAATGAAGATTTGATTTGGTTTGTCCCTCTACGGCCATTTTTTTGCACACTTTAGACTAATTAGACCGGAATCTACTATTTAATGTGGATCACCGACCACTCATAAACATCCATGCTACCCCCAGGATACGAACCTGAAGTCTGTGGAACCAAAGGCCGGAGAGCTAATCAATTGGCCACTGGGTCACTCACCAATGAAGAAGAAGATACTTTTAAGATCTAAGAGGATACATTTTTTTCTGATTACGAAAAGTTTCTATAAAATTCATTGCCAATGTTTCTGTTGAAATGATTCATAATTGGGTGTTAAACTTCCTGGATCGTGTTTATTATTTCTAAAAAATTAAATATTTTCTAGATATATTTAACATTTTTTTAACTTTTTCTTGTAATTACCCTAATCCATCAATTCATTAATTTGGTAAACGCTAAGAATTAATAAACTTAATTCTTTTTGAACAAGCCAATAAACATATAGTTATTTAATATTTTCTATTATATTATTTAAAATATTGAAATGCACAAGTCTATTTGGTCCGTCCTATTAAATTCCATATTGCTTCGACACTTTTTCATTCATTAATATTAATAAAATTTAAAATCAGACTAGAAAATAATTTAATCTTCCATTTATTAAAACAAGTGTTAAATAATTGCACTACACACCAAATTGAATTCTTTATTTTCGTATCAATATAAGATAAGCATAAATAAAATAAAAATAGGTGTCTTTCATTTTTTTTATTATTAGCTTTCGGAACATCACAGGAAATTTACGTTATCAAAGCATTACTGCATTTACAAAGCATTTACTGGAGCGAATTTTAAACAGCTGTCATTTGCTATCAATGTAATACTTTCAAAGAATGCTACCTACCTGTATTCCGAATCTGGCAATGATGAATCTGTTTCGTAACCGTAACCGCCAAGGCTGAGAAGGCTTCCAGCAGGGGTGGATGTGACACTTTCTCCTTCTGACTCCCAAATTTTGAGCCTTTGTTCGTGAGTGGTGCCTGCAAGAGCATGGTCCAGGGACATGGACTTTCTCTGCAGAGATTTCTGCCTGGGCGGTGGGCGAATGATCATGCTGGGCGGAGCCAGGGGATAGTTGGTCACTCGCTGCGGATTGTTCCATCTCTGCATGGGATCCTGAGATGGGCTTACGTCTTGGGCTGAGATGGCTCTGATGAGAGATTAGACAAAATAATCAAAATTTCATTTTAATAATTCATGTCTGCTAACTTTTAAGGATGGGTCATAACTAAAGTAGGATCAATCTGAATCTATTGGGTAATACAAAGAAAACAGATGGTAACTGCAATGAATAATTGGTTTTATGTTTTTGCCTATGTGATGACATTAATTAAAAATTTTTGTTTTTTGAAATGTGTTATTAATTATTCCTTAATTCAACTTTTTGTACTAAATTCAACAATTAAATATTGTTTTCTGAGATTAGAAAATAATATTGGATTTAATTTAAAGACAGCAATTTACAGTAGCATACCCCCCTTACGAGAAGAGTTATAGCATTTCGTTCCCAGGAGAGAGGAACATATATTCTTTAGCAAATGCATAACTACCTATTACTCAAATTTCACAGCAGATAAGCAGTGTTGTGAATATTTATATTTATTACATGCAATTAGTGTTTTGTACTAATGAGAACAATCTGTCACTCAAATCTGATAGCAGATAATCAGTGTCACGGATAATGATACCTCAGGAAATTAGCTATTATACGTCCGACCTTCACAGATCAAAACAATTACAGATGGAATACGGACTACGCCATGATTTGTTGCATCGTGATGGGTAATAGACCACGAGCTGAAAAATGTCTACTCCAATGAGAAGTAAGGGCTCCAATGTGAAGATACAATTTTTCAAAGATTATTTAGATTAACTATTTGTCGTTGAAATAATTTATGAGCATTACAAAATATGCAAGATTTTGTATATTTTAGAAAATTAAAATAAACTTAAAGTACTAAACGAACCATAAATGAATTAATAACAATAATAGGAGAAATATTGAAGAAAACTACTAGATATGTTTAAATACTTTTAAGAATTTTTTTTATAAATTTACGTTATAAATATTGTTTTAATACGATCTCTCATTTGAAACCGTTTTTAATTCTTTTTACCTTCTGAATGATGTGGTCCTCTTGAGTTTTTCATCTTCTTTAAGAATTGAAGCAGATTTTTGAAGCTCAGCAAAACTTTGCTTTATCTGGGAAATGAAATAATCATTAAAAACACGAACAGTTAAAATTTTAATAAATCTGGAATTAGAGGCAATGAATACTAAATTTATTTTGAAATATCAGGAAATTGTCACTAACGTAAATATTGCAAAATTTAAGAAAAATACATATTTCTCATATTAAAAAGAAAATAAAAGTTTCTTCTACAGTTTCATTGCTTTTGGCCATCTTGTATCCATTATTCTTAAAACTATTATTGAATCACAATTTCCTATCTTAAACAGTTGAAGATAGTTGTTTCTATTGATTATTTTTTTACCTTTTATTTTTCCCCCTTTAAACTTTTATTCCTAACTTAAAATAATAATAATAATAATAATATATATATATATATATATATATATATATATATATATATATATATATATATATATATATATATATATATATATACATTTTTTATTAAAAAATTAATAAGTTAATTATTTTAAATAAATTAATAATATTTACATATGTATATCTTATCCTTTTCTATCAAAACAATGGGCTTAAAGCTTAAGAAAACAGAAAGCAGAAGATAGAGGTTGCTATGCAACCAAGGTTCTTCATCAGCCTGACAAATCGTCGTCGTTAAAATTGTTATAACTTTTTTTCTTTCATATTATAGCTCTCGCAACTGGAAAATTATATATGGAAGCATTAAAAAAATCTTAAAAACTATTTGTCAATCTCAAAATTCATTTGCAAAGCTTACTTTATTCATTGTGTCTTTAAAATCCTGGTTCAGTGGTAGATTAGGTCTGTTCGCATTGGAATCCATTACTTCACTAACCTTCTCTACCTGAAAAAGCAAAGAAAACATTTGCCTCAAAATATCTCAACAAAAATGCTGTCAGAATTAGTAAAATGCTGTCACTTACATCTTTTACGATATCACTTATCTTGGTATGCAGCTGAATGGCTGTCTGCAGCCTCTGCCTCCATTCTTCCCGCTCTTTGAGGAGGATTTCGCGTTCCTTTTTCATTCTGTCATACAGTCCTCTCAACTTGGCATGGGACTCTCTGATTTCCAATAGACTACTGTGAAGCTATAAATAAAAATAATTAGATTTGCAGTTGTAAAGATTGAACATATATCCTTAACATTAGCTATATTAAAATACAGTATTTTGTTCAATGTTTTTAAGGGTCGATGATAGTAGCAGTTGTATTTGGCTCTGAACAGGGCTATTCCATGTCATTTTTATTTAAATTAATAACATTATTATTTTATAATCATATTAATATGAATCACACTATAGTGGTCAAGTTAATCTTTTCAAGGGTGCAATGTAGGTTGTCGTCCGGTTGGCCTGCATGTAGTGCAATGGAATGCTGGTGGCTTGTCACAATCAAAAAGGACTTATCTAATGAACAACTAAATCGCATTGGCATTTCCACCAAACTGCACTCTTTGTGATTTGTTAAAAATAATAGAGAGTTTTTGCATACCGTACGTTAGTTACCGTAGGACGTCCGTTAGCTTTTTCTCCCTAGCGCGCATGCTCAGTTTCCTATGAGCATGCGCGCTAGGGAGAAAAAGCTAACGGACGTCCTACGGTAACTAACGTACGGTATGCAAAAACTCTCTAATGAATCGATCTCATTTCCATCATTGCTTGACATTTCATGGCGAATCCGAGATACTGGCAAGCTAGAGAACTCTTAATTTAATGATTTTGTTGAACTGTTTTTATACATTTTCTTCTTTATTTTGCATTTTTTCACACTTTTGTATTGCCTTGCCATTGGTAATAAAACAAAGTTAATCTATTCACTAGAAATTTTCTGAGATATTCACTTCTAGAATGTTTAGTATTTAAAAGTTATTGCTTAAGACAATTTTACAATACATTTTATCACTGAGAGGAATTTTTTTTTTAAAGGGCTGCAATTTTTACATTTTTATATTAAGAGATTCATTTTCTTCTGATTTTTTTTTAAAGTTTTTCTCCTCAGACTACTTCTGGAATATATTGGGAGAATATGGAATAAATACAAAAAAATGTATTCAGCCAAATTTATAATTATACTGACTTCAAGACTTCAAAATTAAATATTTTATCACTTGTCTTTCTTATATAGACAAACTTTATATAATTCTTTGGATTTATAAACAAAATCATACAATAATTCGTCCTTATTCCGATTATGGTAAGCTCTGGAACTATTTTTAACAGATCAGTACATATTTAATATTAAAAAAATTTAAAGAATGCGTTCTTTTAGGACTATGAAAGCTGTATATTGGAGTGGATTTTATTTCTGAAAGTTTAAATGAATTGGAAATTAGTCATATAGTGGAGATGTAAGCAGTTTAAAATGAATTTTCTAAATTTTTAAAATTTTAGTTAAACACGAATATATGGCAATATAAAGCCAATTGCATTAAATAATTCTATATGAACAAGTATTTTATGTGTGTAAGGATAAGGCCTAATATTCTTCTTTTAACGTTGTCCTCACCTCTGTCATTTTTCTCCTGCTGTCTTGATGGTCCTTCTCCGTAGAGCTCCTCATGTCCAGCATCTGTTTTCTCATGGCCTGCTTCTCCTTCTCCCTCTCTGTCTCGACTTTCTGTACGCGATCCTTCAGATCGCTCACCATTTTCTGCGTTTCTGACAGCAAATGCTGAAGCTCACCCCTCTCCTTCTCCCACGTCAGCTCCAAGCGGGTTTTGGCAATGTTGCGGTTCTGTCCCCTGGTGGACTCCAATAGTTTCTGCTCTTCCAGCTGAAAGAAGGACAGAAAAACTTTTAATGGATGGCTAAGAGGACTATTTAAGATATTCATGTTCACTTTAAAGAAAAGTAATAAATGTCTCAAAAATATATAGAACGATATCAAAACCTTATTTATTTTACAATTAAAGGAAGGCATGACAGTATATTCTCCAGAGTTTGGAATTGAAATTATTCTAATTGCAATTCCATGCACAATTCCATGGATATTTCTCTGTTTGGGTCCTGGTTTGAATAGCCCTACTGTAGACCATGCCCGTTGTGAAAAAAAAACTAAAGTGGGTACCCAATGCCCAGGGGTATTTCGTGGTGGGGTAAAGTCAAACTTTTCACTTTAGGTGCCCTTTGTGCCACAAAGTTAATAACAAAAAGAAGCTGTCTTTTTTACCCTTTATCATGGCTTGTCTGTTAAAATATTTTGATTATCCTGGAGAGGTTTGCGAACACACGAGTTCCTGGACTTGGATCTAGATGCTGCTGTCGACCAAGTTTCAAAAGACCCACCAATAACACAGCATTTATCTCTCAATACCAAGATATCCAACAGTAGTTATCCATAACAACAACAGGAAATATTTTGTAATGGATAACTACTGTTGGATAACTTGGTATTGAGAGATAAATGCTGTGTTATTTAGTGGCATAAATGACAAAATTATACAATAATTTGTCTGTGTCAAAGAGTTGCCAAATATTTATGATTCAAAAATAATTTTTAAAAACTGTTTCAATGCAGATAAAAAAGTAAAAAAGAAAAAAAAAACATACTGAAGTCAAAAATTACTCGGGTACTTTGGCGAAATTATTTTATTACACACCTAAAGTAAATTCGCAATTTAAAGTTTGATATATTGGGAAGTAAACATTATGCGTGTGTTTAAATTAGGTCAATCGATTAGTATTAGAGAAATGTATGACTTATCAAAAGATTCAAAGGGTGACAAATCGGTTTAACGAGAAATTAACAGAAAAAGGCAAATAAAAGATAATGTATGCTACATATTATACATAATTACACATTATTGGAGACTAATCATAAGAGGTTTGTAAAAATACATAATAGAAATAAATAAATTAATAGTTTAAAAAAAACTAAAAAATACGCTTTTAGAGTTAATCAATCTAAAAAGTAAAAAATAATTGTTAACATAAGAATAAAATGACTGACGAGAAAATGAATGTCACTGTTCTAAAAGCGTGGGGTGCTCGATATCAATCGTTATAATTTTTCACTGGTTTCATTCCGAAATGCAGAGTTAGTTTTAAAATGTCATACAAAGCACCCCACGCTTTTAGAACAGTGACATTCATTTCATGTCATTATTCTGTTAACAATTTTACTTTGTGATGATTAACTCCCTAAAGCTGTATTTAATTTTTCGCTATTATTTTTATTTTTTAGTCTGATTAACTCTAAAAGCATATTTTTTTAGTTTTTAAACAATAATTGTTTTTACTTTGTTTTCCACTTGGCCGGTTATCCGCTAAGTTTACATACTTTTACCCACCGCGATTTTCGGCCAATAGGAAGAGCGCAATTCGACATGATCGCACTCCTATGCCTTTGAGATCCGCCTCTTTTTTAGCCACCGAAATTTTCGGCCAATAGGAAGAGCGCAATTCGATCGCGGATCAGTTGACTGACTCGCCAGTAGATGGCGCCATCAGTCCCAAAATCGAGCCCAAAAAGTGAGTTACATACAAATATACAGGTGAAGCTAATGAAAGCGTATTAAAAAGATGGATTTTCTGTGTATTTAAATCATGAACTGTGTACTTTATCGTGACTCGTCGGTTTCGGGTTCATGGAGCTGGTCAAGAAGTTGCTTTAGACCAAGTGGGATAAGAAACAATAAAAACGTGTTCTTCTTTTTATGCCATTTACAGGAGAGCACGTGATGCAAGAATATCTGCTACTTTTTTATGTATTACATTTTTCAGGATCATAAAACATATTTGCATAAAAAAAAAAGTTTCGCAATACTTATCGTCTGCCTGTTAAGTTTAGAAATTTTATTTTCGAGACAATAATAATTTTATGCTAATATAAGGAAATATGCAAGCAAAAACAATTCCTATTTATTAAGATTGAGTATATTTTCCTTTTCAGCTATTTGTTGTTATTTAGCATTGATTTAGAAATGTTCGTTGCTAATGAGGAAAAATTCTGTACTCAAAATCATCCTAGTAGAACCCATTGCCTTACTTTCATAAAAATAAAAGTTATATAAACATTTTTTTTCATTTTTTTAAGAATAATTTTAGAACTTCCTATCTTTTTTAAAGGTCAATTTGTTTATGTTACATAATAGGCGATAATTTAGGAAAATATCCATAAATTTACCATTTCATTTGGTATATTTTTTATGAATATCAAAGAATCATGTGGCTTTTTTAATATATGCCACATTCCCAACCACATTCTTTGTAAGACATTTAAAATGATGTGCAGCATTTTTAAAGAATTTCAAGCATATTATGATTTTTTTACCTGGTTAATTTTCGATTTGAGTTCTGCAATTTGAATTTCAAATCCATTCTTGTCTGTCTCTATTTGAAGTTTGAGGTTTTTGTTCTCTAGCTGTGCATCATCTAACTGTTCACGAACATCTTCTAGTTGATATCTAAGCTCTTGCACTTTACGTCGAGCAGCGTCAGCCTACAAAATACAAGAAATTATTATTAAATTAACTGTAGCTGCATTTAAAATAAAAATAATATTTATTTAATTAAATATCATACATAAAAAGTTAAGGGAGATATAAAACAATTTTATAAACTATATATACAGATATATACATATTATATATCTATATATATATATATATATATATATATATATATATTATATATATATATATATACATATATACATATATTATAATATATATATACATATATATACATATATTAATACATATATACATATATACACATATATATATATATATATATATATATTATATATATATATATATACATATATTATAATATATATATACATATATATATACATATATACATATATATATATATATATATATTATATATATATATATATATATATATATATATATATATATATATATATACATATATTATAATATATATACATATATATATACATATATACATATATATATATATATATATATATATATATATATATATATTATATATATATATATATATTATATATATATATATACATACACACATATATATATATATATATATATATATATATATATATATATATATATATATATATTATATATATATATATATATATATATATATATATATATATATATATATAGATTGTCGAACTCCATTGATCATTATGTTCTATTCTATATATATATATATATATATAGAATAGAATAGAATGATCAATGGTTCGACAATCTTTACCACCATTGTACTTTTATCGATTATTAATTCTAAGAAATAAAAACCAGAAAATTTAACAATTAAACAATTAAACAATTTAAACTATTGAATTATAATTAAAAACACAGGTTATTACATTATATATATATATATATATATTGTAATGTATTTATAAATGCAGTTTACATACGTTACTTTAAGAGGTGCAAGTAACATTTGTAAAGAAACTTTAAAAAAAGCTAGGAAATTATAACTAAATAATTATTCTTAAGAAAAATTTAATCGTTTGTTGTTTTCAATTTTATTAATTACATATAATTCAATGTTCTACTGTTTAGCAATATTTGTTTTATTTTTATTTATTTGTTTTCCCATTCACGTTTACAACGAAATGCTCTCATATTTGACTTTACAGTGAAATAATCTTATATTTTACTAGTTTGCTAAATTCTCCTCTTGATCTTTACAGTATCCTTCCCATTTTTCTGGATTCAACAACAATGATAATAATCGAAAAAGCAGTCCTTAAAGCATACCTCTTCCCTGTGCCTTGCTCTTTCTCTCTTGAGTGATCCTGTCCTCATCTCCTCCGCGTTCCTCTCAGCTGAGGAGAGCTGCGATTTCAGGCGGTCCCTCTCCTCCGCCAGGCTGGCGATCTGGGTCTGCATGCTGGTGATCTCGGAGGACATGAGTGTCATACGGCCTTCGTAGTCGCGCTTCATCGACTCCAGCTGGTTGTCTGTCTTGGAGTCGCCCGTGCCGATGTGAGACCAGGCGGCGGAGCGGTCCATCGCCTCCAGTGCCTCGACCTATGCGTAAAAACAATCACATCAGTAAAATTTCGTGCAGAAGATTAAAACAATTAACAAGGGTATCGATGTTTATACAATATATATAATTTAAAAAGTACCACAGTGGCCTGGTAGAGCATTGGAATTCTGTACCCGGACCAAAACCCCTACAAATAAAACCGAACTGGAACCTTTTGTGTCCATGTCGGGAGGGCCCCAATAAATCAATTGGCTGGAAAGCCATCAGGGTGCGAACTCTGAGAGAATATAATGGAAGATATGCCCGAAGAGAATATAATGCTATAATACCTTAAATTTGAAGTAAAATTGGAAAGTAATTTCCATAGATTTTGAAAAATACCATTTTAGGTTCAAATTAGCGTTTTCGGGTAATTTAGTGTACTTCTTGACGTATAAAATTTTAAATACAAAAATCTAAAATTTTAGATAATGTGTTAATTTTTTTAGAGATTAAATCCGGAAAATGGCATCCCTGTCGTTGAACATCATGCTGGAAAATTATGGGTGAACGTTAGCAGGCATCTTGTGGTGGCGCTATGTAAAGCTTCATCCGTTCCAGTGTTAAAAGACTCACGTCAAAGGGCCCAGCATTAGAAAAAAAAATCTGCTTAAATAATAAGCATCCATAGAATTGTTATAGCCAATATACTCATGAATTACAAATTTGAATATTACGTAGTCAATATGAAAATAAAATAAGATGGTAAATCATCATTAGGTAGAACTAGTGAAAAAATCAATTTGGTTTGTCCGAGAACCTTGTAGGGCCGTTTTTATAGAAAGGCCTCAGCTACTTGGACAGTGGCCGTAATAACTTGCTTGTAATAATCTAACACAAAACATTTATAAAACTTGACTTTTTTACCTTCTTCAGTAGTCTGTCTCTTTCTTCTTTTAAATACTTCTCCTCCTTCTTGTACGATTCGATGAGTGTTCCCTTTTCTTCAACCAAATCTTGCAGCCGTCTTCGGTCTTGTTCTGCTGATTTTATTCTTTCCAGTCGCCGACTCAGTTCTTTGACTCTCTCCTGCAGATATTAAATCACAATTATTAAATATTTAAATTGTACTTAGACAGATATTTATGAGATGATTAATGAGAGCAAATTGAATGCAATGTAATATGTTTCCAAACTATTATTGAATTACAATCGAATTAAATGCATCCAAATTAAATACATATTGTCAAATTAAATAAATAAGTGGGAAAAATTAAGCCTGTAAATAAAACAGTAAATCTTATACTGAACATGATTTATAGATTTTTTAGCATGCATGTATTTTAATGCATTTAATGCATTTTAATGCATCATTTTTTAAAGTAGAACTTCACTAAAACTTTATAAATAACCATAAATAACAAAAGATTTCTAACACAGTTTCTAATTCAGTTTCAATGATAAAGAAATGAACTCTAAAGTAAAAATTCAATTTCTCTTCTTATTGCTGCGGAAGCCGTTTATAAGGCTAATATAATGATTTAGAGCTTTCCAGAAAAATGTAAGTATTAGCTGTCCCTTGTGGGTTCGCGTTAGAATAGCCCCACTGTAGCCCATGTAACAGGTGGGATGAGAGGTTCGTAGGCTGACACATAGAGGGCGCTACTAGTATTAAATCTATATGATTTTTAGTTAGCCCTAATCTTCAAAAACGTGTATAAATTTGACAGCTGTTGCACTATTAGTATGTGAGTTATAGCATTTTTAGTGAAGTAACTTTTGTTAGTTTGAAAAAATTGATAAAAAGGAATTTCGTGTGTTAACAGAGCATTGCTTTTTTGGCAAAAAAAAATACTATTGAAGCCAAGGCTTGGCTTGATAAACATTATTCAGACTTTGCACCAGAAAAATCAACCGTAGAGAAGTGGTTTGCTAAATTTAAAAGAGGCGAAATTAGCACCGAGGACGATGAGAGCAGTGGACGCACCAAAGAGGCTGTTACCGACGATCATCAAAAAAGTCCACAAAATAATTTCTGATAACCGTAAAGTGAAGTTGATTGAGCTACCTGAGACCCTAGAGATATGAAAGGAACGTGTTGGACATATCGTGAATGAATATTTGGATATGCGAAAGCTCTTTTCAAAGTGGGTGCCGCGCAGAGCTCACAATCGACCCAAAGCAACAACGAATTGATGATTCTAAGCAGTGTTTGGAGTTGTTCAATCGTAATAAACCCGAATTTTTTGCGTCGATATGTGACAATGGATGAATCATGGCTCCATGATTTCACACCGGAGTCCAACCGACAGTCTGCCGAGTGGACTGCACGTGATGAACACTAAAAATGCTATAACTTCACTAAAAATTCTATAACTCCCATACTAATCGTGCAACAGATGTCAAATTTATACACGTGTCTTTTGAAGATTAGGGCTAACTAAAAATTATATGGATTTAATACTTGTAGCTCCATTTATGTGTCAGCCTACGAACTTTTCAGCCTGCCTTTTATGTCGTAAAAAGGGACTAAAGTGAGTACCCAGTGTCTGAGGGTATAACAGGGTGTGGCAAAGACAGACTTCTCCTTTTGGGTGCCCATGTCTTTTTGCCGCAACGTCAAGGACAAAAAGAAGCAGCAATTTTTACCCTTTATCATGACTCATCGTTTTAAGACACAGGTTCATAGATTTGGTCTAGATTTTACTGTCGACTAAGCTGGATAAGGCACAATAAGTATTGGTTCACGCGGAATTTCTAGAAATTTTAGAAACCTTAAGAGTAACATTGACAAATATATCGCCAAATTCGTTTCCAAAATCGTCAAAACCGTCAAAAAGTGACAAAAGTTGGTGATAATCAACTTAACCCTCGTTTTGTACAGTATGGTAAGCATATATTTAAGAAATTAAAACATTTTTTAGATGA
>BPLQ01005988.1:0-214521 GCA_021605075.1 Caerostris darwini | reverse complement strand
ACACTCTCGCCATTGTGACGTACTATCCGCGCCATCTGGTGGTTTCCCTGTAATTTGCATTATTCTTCTTCAAGATGTGTGTGATAATTCTACAGGTGAAATTTTTATTTTAGAGTTCAATTTCTGTGGGATTCTGAATTATCCTTAATTTATGGACATGAGTGTATTTACCTTATTGTAAAATGGTGAATAGTTTTTTCATCTGATAAGTCAAAATTTTTATGCACAATACCTCTGCATTTTGAGCGTGTTATTTATTGATATATTCCTTTTAATTTTATATAAAATTTTAGACAAATTCATATTAAATGTATTAAACAGAATCTATCAAACAATTTTCAAAAATAATTTTTATCGAACGTTATTTAAAAAAAAGAGTACATCTAACTTTTATTTTATATATAATATACTTAATGGGTGTTTTTTGAAAGAGTTTTAGTCCAGTGCTTTTTAAAAGGAATCTTTCTGATGCATAATATGTTGTGTCGTGCAATGCGGGACGGACATCTCATGAGTAATCTACTCATGGAAAAACGGAGAGGGGCAGTTTCTATTGTATTGGAGGGCACGAAGGTAGACGTCTGATTGGCCTCCGCGTCGTTGAAAAAGTAGGCAATGCTTTCCAGAAGAACTATGCCACAATTGCGTTTCTAATGAGAGAAACTCGGAAGACTCTCACTAGGTTATTTGATTAACGAGGCTAACGATGCTAAACATCACAAACGCCATCGAGGCTCATTTTTTTGAAGCAGTCTCTACAACACCGCCAGCGGATTGAAACTCAACCCTATTGTTCATAGGTGGCCCATGTTGCCACGAATCAGGCTATGTATAAAATAAAAATATCCCGTGTTTTTTAAAAAAGTATATTTCTGCTACTTTATATAAAAATAAATTTTATTCAACATTTTTTCAAAAAGTATCTTTATCCAATATGTCACTGATTAACTCATTTTTTGATTAACTTATTTATTTTCCATTTATGTTCTGTGAATTATTAATAAAAATTTCAGTATTTTTAAACTAATATAATAGGGTGACTTATTTCTATAACAATTTTTGGACAAGCATTTTATACCATTGTTTCTGCTATAAGAAATTTCAAGATTTAATCTAGTCGTTTAAAATGATAGATAATTAAAGCTAAATGAAAGAATGCTACTCGTATCCCATACATTATCTGGTAGAGACAAAGACTATCATTCCATTACTTTAACTAAGAAATTAATTTTCTGGATAATGATGAAACAAATTCTTCCTTTTAAAATCTATCTCGTAATTCTATTTGATTACGAGAAAGATTATATATTATCGATTACAGATAATTATATGTTATAAAATTATAACACTCTATAATTAATAAATTATTACGATTTAATAATTATTAATTAAAAGATTCAATATCCGGTTGCATGACGTTTGTAAGGACATTTAGTAAATCGAAATTCGATCACTCCAGTGGCTGGAATTTTCGTGGCACATTTTTTCTTTATTATTATATCTATGACACGAATTTCCTAACATGAGTTTCGTAACTATGGTTAACTACTAGTAATTATCCATAGTTACTAATACCTCCTACAAAGTTCGGAACTTCTGGAATTTTCGGAATTTTTGGAACAGATGAGGAAATGCATTATATTTATTACATTAAGAAATCTACATTAAAAGAAAAAAAGGTTTGTCTCCATACAAGAATCTCAATTTAACACTACAAACGTTGCAGATTTGAAAATTTCGTATCTGTTCGTCAATGGGAACGATAAATCCATGAGCAGGAAAATCTTTTAACTGGGATAGAAGATGTGGGTAAAATAAAAAATAAATATATAAATTCCTTAACCAAAAAATAAATTAATAAAATTTTGTTACAAAAAAATTAAAAATCAAATATATTCCTTTACCAAAATTAGATTTGTAAAACATAGTAAAAATTAGTTTTAGATTAAATAAATTTCTTTAACAAAAAAAAAAAAAAAAAAAAGTTGTAAAAAAAAAGTTAAGTTAAAAGAAATCGAATTAAAAAAATCATTTATTAAAAATCAAATATGCATCTTACAATTCTTGTGTTATAGTATAGAAATGTTGCCACCGGAAAACAAAAAAAATTTCTTTTTTGTCAGGTCGTTTAAGAGAATAACGTTCTTTCCGGTTTCAAACGCTTTTATTTCTTGGACGTCACTTCCATCTACTAGATAAAAGCATATACTTTCGTAGGTATAATAAATCTGTACGTAGGAAAGATATATCTGTGGGACTAAGGATGCTAATAGAAGTTCTGAATTACAGACGCAACTTTTAAGGACCTCATCCGAAATTGAATTGTGCAACCCTGCTCCCTCCTACGCATTGCCAGAATGCAGGTGTTCAGAAGAAATCGTCAGTAGGTATTGAGACTCTCACCTGATAGAACGTACTGCGCAACTGGAGCTGCCATTAATTAAAATCTCCCCTCCCAAGAGCTAGAAGTGGAATCCTTCCACAAATCTTTAATTGTATGTGTTTAAATGTGTTAATTTTGCGTATTAAATGTATATTTTTAATTGTAGTGTTTATTTGCTTGTAAATAAAGCTGTATGTTCTTAAACTTGTCTCTCTATGCCAACGGCCATACCATGCTGAATATACCGGTTCTCGTTAGATCTCCGAAGTCAAGCATCATTGGGCGCGGCCAGTACTTGGGTGGGTGACCACCTAGGAACACCGCGTGCCGTTGGCATTCACAAATTTGGGACCTGAATGGCCGAGTGTCTGGCGCTCTGGCGCTCGGTGCCACAGGTTTCGGGTTCCAGTCCCAGTGAGGCCATGGATGTTTGTAGTGGTTCGGAATCCACTTTAAGCCGTAGGTCCCGGTCTCCTATGACTGTAAGAGCGTCACGGAGCCAAAGTCAGACTTCTCCCTACGGGTGCTCCATCTGAACAGAAGCTGCTTTCTTCCCCTTCAATCATGAGTATGTATGGACTCGTGGGCTTGGCCAGTCAAGTGGGATAAGAAACAACACAACAAACACTTGTCTCTCAACCTGACCACACCCAGATCCAGCTCCACAAGCTACCAACGAACACTACATTGATATATTACTGCGGATCTCCTATAAGGCAACGTAGATAACAATGAAATTTTACGTGTATACATATATATGCTTTTTCCTAATGATCTCAGATCAAAATGCCTGGCATTTAAAATAAATATATCCAATTTGCTTAATAAAATAAAGCCACAATTTTAACGAGATTCAATACAAACTCTTACGCTCCAGTACATACAACTCGAAAAGTCAGAGTGTTTAATCAAGACCAGTAATTGATGTGCTTAAAAAAGTATTTGCGTAATTTCCTTACTTAAAATTTCGCAGTAAATCATTTGTGATCATTTACTGCAAAATTATACGGTTTTTTAACTTCTTTTTTTTTGTGCATACTTAACTTTATAGCTTAGATTTTCATTTTGTGCGAAAACAAAGTAGTGTTTATTTTGTAAATTAAAGTAATCTCACAGGAAACATTTAGAAAGGAATATTATTTTTTGTTTTCTTTCTAAGTACACTCTGTATTCTTTTCTTTCATTTGAGTTTCTGATATTTTAAGATTTTTTTTTTTTTTATAATTAATATGATTTTAATTTTCCATGAAATATAGTTTCAAATGTTAAGGAAGTAAAAAAAAGCTGTTGTTCTTTTTCTGACTGAAAACCATGAAAAAAAAACCTATTTAACTACCTAAGAATTAAACTTAAATTACTGTTTATATTATTTTGTCTCATGATAATTATACGCCTTTCCAAGTAGAGAGAAAATAAATGCATTCTACTTTTTTTTCTAAGAAGTAGCTAATTAAATTAAATAAAATGGTAAGGCAGCTTCTTAAGTACCATTCTGTCCCTTAAGACATTTGTAAGAATTAAAAATACTTTATGCAGTTTTTTTATTTAATTATTTATTTATTTATTTATTATTTTTTATATGTAGAATCTTATGCTTTAGCGCATTCAACGCGAGAAGTCAATGTTCAGTTAAGAACAGTAATTGACATGCTTGAAATTGTATTTCATTGCAATCAACTATTATTATGATATTACTAATGGAAGTTCAAAGATATATATTCATTAAAAGATTCTTAAAGATAGATATTCATTAAATGATTGTCAAAGGTAAATATTTATTAAAATATTCTCAAAGATTGATATTCATTAAATGATTCCCAAAGATAAATATTCATTAAATTATTCTCAAAGATGGATATCCATTAAAAGATTTGAGTTATTAAGTTAATTGAATTATATTATCCAACTACTTTTGTAAAATCCAAAGAAATAAATTATTCCAACGAATTACATTTTTACGAATTGCTTAATGGTTAATTGCATTAAACCATTACTTTTTAAATGTTTAAACTTAAATTACCTATTTATTTTCTATTAATAATGAAATAGTAACTTTATTTTTCCCTTTTATTATTTGTCTGATGTTATTTATAACTTACTATATATAAGAGCATGAATTGTTGAGTATCTGGCGCTCGTTGCCACATGTTTTTGATTCACTACCAAAGTTTCGGTTCCATCTACCAGATACACGCATATACTTTCGTTAATGGAGATAATAATTCTGTAAGTTGGAAAGTGTTTTCAGTGGTTTTAAGGATGTTAGTAAAAGTTACGAATTACAGATGGAACTTCTAAGAAAACCATCTGAAATTGAATTGATATATTACTATTGCAATTCAGCGGATCTCTTATAATGCAACTTAGATAATGAAGAAATTTTACGTGTATAAATATATTCCTTTTTCTTAATGATCTCAGATCAAAATTCTTGGCATTTAAAATAAAACTATACAATTTTCTTAATAAAATAAAACCAAGATTTTAATAAGATCCAATACAAAACCTTACGCTTCAGTGCATACAACTCGAAAAGTCAGACTGTTTAATCAAGACCAGTAATTGGTGTACTGAAAAAAGTATTTGAGAAAGTCGTAATTTCCTTATTAAAATTTTGCAGTAAATCATTTGTGATCATTTACTGCGAAATTATACGTCTTTTTCAACTTCTTTTTTTTTATGCATACTTAACTTTATAGCTTAGACTTTCATTTTGTGAGAAGTAGTGTTTATTTCTTAAATTAAAGTAATCTCACGGGAAACATTTAGAAAGGAATATTACTTTTTTTTTTTTCCTAAGTACACTATGTACTCTTTTCTTTCATTTGAGTGTCTGACATTTTAAGATTTTTTTTTTTTATTTTTGACTAACTAATATGATTTTAATTTTCCAGGAAATATAGTTTCAAATGTTAAAGAAGTAAAAAAAAAAAACAGTTGTTTTTCTTTTTTCCATTTTCTGATTGTAAACAACGAAAAAAAAAATTATTTAAGTACTTAAGAATTAAAGTTTATTTATTGCTTTATGCTCTTTTGTCTCATGATAATTATACACCGTTCAAAGTAGAGAGAAAAGAAATGTACTATTCTCCTTTTTTCTAAGAAGTAGATAATTAAATTAAATAAAATGGCAAGGCAGCTCCTTAAACAGCATTCTGTCTTTTAAGACATTTGTAAGAACTAAAAATACACTACGCATTTTTATTATTTTTTATTTATTTAAAAAAAATGTAGAATCTGGTGCTTTAGTGCATTTAACGCGAAAAGTCAGACTGTTTAATTGATATCAGTGATTAATATACTTAATCATTGGTTTTAATTAATTAAGACTAGTGAATAATTATATATTAATAAGTGAATTATTATAAATTAGTACTGTGTCTTAGTATTTCATTGTAATCAACAATAATCTTGATATTACCAAATTAAAACACAGATATTCATTAAAAGAATTGAGTTATTTAGCAAATTAAGATATATTATCCAACTACTTTGTAAAATCTAAAGTAAAAGATAAAGAAACTATTAGAACCAATTCCTTTTTTTAAAAAATATTGACAATTACTTTTTAAATAATAAACCACAAATTGTCTATTTATTTTCATTTAATAATGAAATAGTAACTTTTTTTTTTTCATTTTATTACTTGTATAATGTTAGTTATAATAATTACTATATATAACGGCCTGAATGGGCGAATATCTGACGTTTAGTGTTTTAGATTTCTGGTTCGAGTGCCATAGATTCGGTTCCATCTACCAGGTACACGCATATACTTTTGTTAATGGGGATAATAAATTTGTACGTAGGGCAGTCTTTTTAGTAGGACTTAGGATGTTAATAAAAGTTACGAATTACAGACGCACTTTCTAAAAAGACCATCTGAAATTGAATTGATATATTACTAATGCAATACAGCGGATCTCCTGTAATGTAACGTAGATAGTGATGAAATTTTAGTAGCATAAATATATATGCATATTTTCTAATGATCTCAGAATAAAATGCCTGCAATTTAAAATAAAAATATCCAATTCCCTTAATAAAATAAAACCAAAATTTTAACTAGATTCAAAACAAAATCTTATGCTTCAGTGCATACAACTCGAAAACTCAGACTGTTTAATCAAGACAAGTAATTGTTGTGCTTAAAAAAGTATTTAGGACAGGCGTAATTTCGTTACTTAAAATTTCGCAGTAAATCATTTGTGATCATTTACTGCGAAATTATACACTTTTTTTTTAACTTCTTTCTTTTATGCATACTCAACTTTATAGCTTAGACTTTCATTTTGTGAGAAAACAAAGAAGTGTTTATTTCGTAAATTAAAGTAATCTCACGGGAAACATTTAGAAATAAATATTACTCTTTTTATTTCTAAATGTTTCCCGTATTCTTTCCTTTCATTTGAGGGTTTGATATTTTAATTTTTGTATTTTTTATTTTTGCTAAATAATATGATTTTAATTTTCCAGGAAATATAGTTTCAAATGTTAAAGAAGTAAAAAAAAAAAAAAAAAAAAAACAGTTGCTTTTCATTTTTTGACCCTTCACAATGAAAAAAAAAAACTATTTAACTACTTAAGAATTAAACTTTAATTATTTTTATACTCTTTTGTCCCATGATAATTATATACAGTTTCAAGTAGAGAGAAAATAAATGCATTCTACTTTTTTGCTGAGAAGTAACTAATTAAATTATATAAAATGTCAAGGGAACTTCTTAAGCAGCAGTCTGTCTCTTAAAACATTTGTAAGAACTAAAAATACACTACTCATTTTTTTAATTTAATTTTTTATTTTTTATTTATTTATTTTTAATGTAGAATCATATATTTTAGCGCATACAACGCGAGAAGTCAGGCTGTTTAATTAAGATAAGTGATTGGCATGTTTAAAAAGGTATTTCATTGCAATCAACTATCTCATGGTATTACTAATGAAAGTTAAAAGACAATTGTTCATTAAAATATTTGAGTTATTAAGCAAATTAAATCATATTATCCAACTACATCATAATAAACAAGAAAAAGATAAAGTATTAGAACTAATTATTTTTCAAAGTAATTTTTTTAATTATTTTAAACCAATCCTTTTTGAATATCAGAACCGATATTGTGTGTTTTATTTACATTTAATAATGAAATGGTAACTTTATTTTTCCCATTTTATTATTTTTCCTATAACGTACTATAAATTTCACTCAATATATTTTTTTTTTTTTTTTTTCAAAAATTAGTAATCAGAATAGTAAATAGTTTTCTTTACATAATTTAAAATTAATTGCACAAATTATTAGATATATTTATTCTAATAAATGACCGAATTATTGTTTGTTTAATATCTATCTATCTATCTACCTATATATCTATATATTATTAATATATATTGCACATAAAAAATAAAATGGCTACTTGTTAAATAATTCTTTTTTTTTAAATTTTATACGAATTGTTATAAATATAATGAGGTCGCGCCTTCACAACTCTGTGAATTGTGGATTAAAAATTATTTCCAATATATACACAAGATGATTCTTCTAATGTTACACTCTGTTGAGAGTAGTTAAAATCTGAGGTCCACACAAATTTTTCTAGCGTTATAACAGCACTGAACATGTCTGATAATCTTTGTTTACAAAATTCACGACTTTCAATTATTCACAGTTCATATCACTGTCTGCTGTTAAGAATAAGGTCAGATAGAATGTTATATATATTTATTTATGCAATATTTATAGTTCTTTATTCTTAACGAATATTTTACCATAATAAATTAACCAATGGTTTTAGATGATTAGGCGAGTGTGAAAATTTTTTGTGGAAGCAATTTAGAAAATGCAATAAAACAGTTCGAAATGTTTATGTATTTTGGTTCAAGAACAATTTAATCTAATGATGCGAGTCATCAAGATCAACTATACTAGCCTGCTATGTCTAGACGGATTGGCGTCGTTGAAGCTTTGTGATTTCTACTATCAACTAATCCTATTTCATACATTTGTGCCTCGCTGTCTTGATTTCTGATTTGCAGTGATATTTCACCGTGTAAAAGCATTTACTTTATAATAAAAGATTTTGCAGTTAATTTAATTTAACTGGAATATTTATTTAAGTTGTTTTTAGAAAGAGCAATTATAATTTGCATATAATTTTTATTATTTTTCGAAATCTTTTATTGATTTCTACTATGAATCAGAAAGTTACTAATACATTTGTTGAACTGAATTTATAAGAATTAAATCATGTTTGCAAAAGATTACTAGAAATTCTTGGTTGATACAAATAAAAAAGAAATTGAACTCGTCTTGTTGAAATTCATATATATATATATATATATATATATATATATATATACATATATATTTAATGAAGCACTAATTACATTTTCAAGAAAATATATATAAAATTTAAAAAAAGGTTTTAAAATCCATAGATATTGTTTGAATATATTTACCATCCAATACAGGGGCCTCAAATATTAGTTATGTCCATGAAAAGTATCAACTAATCCTATTTTGTAAATTTATTTATTATTACATTATTTATTTTTATGCCTCAGTGTCTTGTTTTCTGATTTGCAGCAATATTTCATCGTATAAAAGCATTTGTTCTATAATAAAATATTTTAGAGTTAATTTAATTTAAATGAAATATTTATTTAAGTTGTTTTTAGTCAGAATAATTTGTATATTTTAGTTTTTAATATTACAAAACTACTTATTTTTCAAAATTTTTTACTGTTTTCTACTGTGAATAAAAAAGCTATTAATAAATTTGTTGAATTAAAGCTGCAATAATTAAATCATGTTTGTAAAAGGTTACTAGAAATTCTTGATTAATACAAATTGGTACTTGCCTCGTTAAAATTTATATGCATTTTTTTTTTATGAAACACTAATTACATTTTGAAGAAAATATTTAGAAGATTAAAAAATACTTTTAAAATTCATAGACAGTGTTTGAATATATTTACCATCCTATAGAGACATCAAATATTAGTTATGTCCATGTAATAGTATAAAATAAAATCATTTGATGATTAATTTTAGTTTTTGGACATAACAATTATAATTTGCATTTCTTAGTTTTTATTATTACAAAGCTGTTTATTTTTCAAAATCTTTTATTGATTTCTACAATGAATCAGAAAGTTGTGAACAAATTTGTTGAATTGAATTCGCAATAATTAATTCATGTTTGCTAAAGGTTATTAGGAATTTTTAGTTGATACAATTAAGAAACAAATTGGGATTCGTCTCGTTAAAATTCATACATATTTTTAATGAAACATTAATTATATTTTCAAGAAAATATAAGATTTAAAAAAAGCTTTAAAAATCCATAGATATCGTTTGAATATATTTACCATCATATACAGAAACATCAAATATGAGTTACATCCATGTAATAGTATAATATAAAATAATTTAATGATTAGTTTTAGGTAAACATTATTATGAGAATGATCGGGAAAACTATTCAATAATGTTATAAGATAATATGAAAAAGAAATCAAAAAGAATTAAAAGATTATAATATAAAAAAGGTATTGCAATCCTAGCGTTCTATTGAACAGCACAGGTAGGAGAATTTAACAAGTTGTCACATTTGGTAATTTAGAGTCAAGCTGAGTGAAAAATATTAATTTAAAGCCTACTAATTTTACTTTGTTAGCGAATATAAACTACATTAAAATGGAAAGTTTTTATCTGAAATTTATTTTCTGCATTTTAATTGTTTTGAAAGCAAGAGTTAATAATTTAAATATAAATTAAATTTTTCAATTAAAAATTGAATTTTAATAAATTAATAAATATTTACGAAATACATAAGCGCAATTTAGAATTAAAACCATTGAATATTATTCTATCAAATTCTATTTGGTAAAGTAATATGCTCAAATCGAATACCATTTATACGGTCATAAGCATACCAGCTTTGTTCATACCTAACATTATTGAATGCATAAATTCATATATGCAATAATATGCCGAAGAAATGTAAGCTATCATCAGAAAGTTCTTACTCTCTCACATTCTCTTGGTGTCATTGAGACAGAAGTTAAGTTAAAGAAGTCATTTAGATATCCAAATGATTATCTAATTAATAATCATTAACGTTTAATAGAAATTAAGTTCATTATTCTAATTAATTTTCTAATAAATATTATAATTAATTTTTTGGATAGTAAGAAATCAACTTCAAAATTGTTTCTGATTGGATTGGCATCTCAATATTAAAATATCAAGAAAAAAAACAAAAACTTTGTGTTCTCATAAATAAAATTTAAAAAACCAGTGATATTATAGTGATTAAAGGATTTTTATAAATTAACAAACTATATCAAAAGGTTATAAAATTTCATATCCTTATTCAGGATAGTAAGAAAAATTTTGAAAATTAAATGACAAATAGCCTATAATTAATAGAATACTATGCAAATAATTGGATACACAAATTTCTTTTACAAGAAAAATAAAGCATTTTTTTACAGTGCAATGAGGGTAGTGTTACTCGCGTCCGTATCATATCTTCAAGCTATATGTGCCCCCTGGCTAGTATTAATAGGTAACAGCGGAGCAGCCCTTGCTTATGGCATAAAGATTAACTGTCTGTATATTACCAGCTGCATTAGAATAACAACAGTACAATGATGATTTTTATTGATAACATCACATGTCTCTAATAATGGCACAATGATAATAACTTTTTGATGATAAATTTAATACAGATAAATCTTTATTAGTATTATAATATTAATTACAATTATTGAAATCTTAATTACTATTATTCATACTATAATAATAGTAGTTATTATTTTGACATGATTTACCTAATATTTATATTATAACATGAAAACGTACAATTCTACCTATTATTTACAGTAAGAAATATATAATAAACTATAACCACAACTATCTGTTGTATAAAAGAAAAGTCTCTACGAGATACTTTAAGACAGAAAATATAAAACTGCAATTTTCTGTGTTTGTATTTATAAATAATTTTATATAAAGATAAAACACTTCAAATTTATTAATCATATTTTCACTCATGCCTCATCATGTTGTAACTTTTCTTGACTTTTCGTGTAGATGAATTGAATTTCATAGAGTATGGACATAGCGTAATGTAATAAGCTAATAATATTGTATAGAAAATATATTGCATTTAAAAAAAGTACATAATTTTTTTTTATTCACTGACACAACCTTTTTTTTCTTTTTTGAATATATTTCACATATATTTGATCTCACATGGTAATTTTTACGAAATGATTGGTCATTTTTTAGACAGTTTTACACATTTTTTATCTATATTATTAATATATTATAATGGATATTTGATAATTATTATTTATTGAAATATTTTCATAGATGTGCAAAGCAACCAACACGTTTTATGAAGATATATCCTTTTTCACCAATTTAACGCTACATGAAGAAAAGTAATCGGAAATAATATATCGGAAAAGCAATCATTGTGTTTTCGCAACATTTTGTAACTCGCATAAAAATAAACATATTTTACCATTTTCGTTTTTGTCTGCTTAATCAGACTCACATGCTCGAATATTAAACTTTATTTACTTTCTAGTGGAAATTAAGAGTGTTAGATATTAGAGTTATTTATTTTCTAGTTATCCTTAATGTGATACACATCTTAATATATAGGATATATGTTACTAATATAATGCATAATAAAACAATTCTCATTTCGTAGTGTAATATCGAAATTTTCTATCTATAATCCACGATTGATTAAAGGCTGTTCATGTAGTATAGTTAATACAGTTTCATCTTTAGTACATGTTTATGAAATCTTAAACAATTGTTAGTAGTATTCTTCAATGCGTTGGTATAGTACCAATTGAACCAATAGTAGTATTGGTTAGAATATTCTTCAATTTTTAAGAATGTTTTTAGTATAATAACATGTAAAATTAAATACTACACAATTTTGAGGTTGAAAGAAGATGTATGAGTATAGCATCCCAGTAAAAAACATCTATTCCACAGAAAAAACAGTTTTATAGTTTATATGTATAAATACGAAAGTAAAAAGAATTATATTACATTATTCGAATCATATTGTTATTACATTGAAATATAGTTAATATATTTTCATGTGTGTTTTCAACTTTTTAAATGTCTTTATCAACAATGCAATATAAAACTTATTATTTTAAAAATCTAAATATCTTCTTAGCATATAATAATGTGCAATTGCAAACATACTAATGCTTGCATTAAAGCATTGACTTTAATTCAATGCTATTTGTTTTCAAATGTTATTTTTCTATGTAATTTTAATTCAATTGTGCACAGCATTGAAACTAACTGCAGGTATGCACTCCCTATAGCTCGGCTGCAAGCCTCATAATATATATACAATATTACAAGTCTATTGCAAATGTAGTCGAAAACTAACTGAAATTAGAATTAGCATATGAATAAAAGGGCGTGAGTATATTTACTTTATTTTAATAACGTGGAAAAAGAGAAAAAAAAGTTTTTTTAATGAAAATTGTGTTTGGTAATAATTATAGCATTAAAAACATTGATGAAGATTCTGCATCCAGTTAATACGTTACTGATTAATTCATTAAACTTCTGATTTTCTAGCTTATCATAAATAACAACACTTTAAATAAAATATTTTTTGACATTAAAATGATTTTCTTTTCTTAAAATAAAATTGGATCAAGGTTCATGTTTTAAAATTTGATCATGTTAAATATTCCTCAAAATCAGGAAATCTTTGAAAATAATAATAACAACCTTTATACTAATTTCAAATTTTTTTTTAAAAAATAAAATTGACAGTAAAACCAATTACCTGGATCTATGCATCCATGTTTTAAATCAATACAGTATTGTAAATCTTCATTTCTATTTTTAGAATTGCAATATTTTTATAATATATAGAGAGTTTAAAGTTATTTATTTATTCAGACATATACTACCCTAAAGTGAGATTATCGTTAGCTTTTATTGAGAAATTATCCCAACATAAGTTTACTGATTTATTTTTAATGCCCATCCCTCTATCAAGTTTAAATAGCTGTTGTTTATTGCTACTATGAGTCAAGAGCGGCAAAATCATATTTATTCTCACTAAGTACTACGAAAATAACCTATTAATTCATAGATTAAACTACGGACATCAGTGTTTTAGCTTAAATACATTAATCAAGCGTTAATTTTAGTAGAAGAATCAGTTATTTAGTCTCAAAACAATTATTCTTGAAATTTAAAAGCAACATTTTATTTTTCTTTAATTTGTTGCTCAGTATGAAGTTTGGCATGACTATTTAGTAAGAAGACACGTCTCATAAATTTGTTAATATTTTTTTTATTAAGTGGCGTCAAATCTTTTAATGCTATTTCATTATAAAAAGTCCCAGTTCTTTCAATTAAATGAATAAGCAATGAAATACTATTTCAGCGATGAAAAATTAGTTAGTAAATAATTATACGAAAGTATGACATTGCAAATGAAAAAGAACATATACATAACAAGTACAATTATCATAAAGTGATATCTTATGCTAATGTTTACTATTTTAGCAATAAAAAATAAGTTAGTAAATAAATATATGAAAGTAGCCGTTGCACGTAAAAAAGAACATAAGTTGCCTTATATAAAACATACAACCAGTAAGCTACCATACAATAAATGGTACGCTATACAGAAACAATTCTAACATTTTAACAGATTTTATCACACTGAATATATTATTAATGATAAATCGCTTAGAAATTAATCTCTTTGTAGTAGAATTTAAATACGATTCATTGTATAAATATTTGAATTATTATTGCATTAATTATTTGTTATACATAAGGAAAAGGAAAAGAGATGAAAGCAATATTTACAAATGCAAGTCAATTAGCATTAATCAAGGGATTGATGTTTAAACAGTCTCATTTGTAATATGAAACATAATGGTTACAGTTAGTGGTGATATATATTTATGATTTTTCAAACTTTACCAAACTCGTCCACGTTTTTGAAAACCGTAATTATCAAATATTTAAAATGTAAGTATCATTAATATATGGGAAAATATATACTGTTTCGGTATTCATTGTAGAGTATTTTAAAATATAATTTACATTTTGTAAATCTATCTATCTCAAATTCTATTTTTCACTTTTTTCTATCTTATCTCAAATGTAAGTCTTTTTAAGATAAAGCAAGCACTTGATTGAAAATTTTATAATTACAAATTACAATCACTGGATATTACTTCAATTTCGATTACTTTATAGGGAAAAAAGATTATATTTTTAAATTAAATAAGAACTTTAAAGAAATTATAATGAAATAATATTCATTTAATTAAAAATTAAGAAATATAAATATTTATAATTCTTGTAATATATTTTATTTGTTTAGGACATAAATGGGATTCATTACTATTTTGGCGCAATTAACAATAAAATGAACCTCTGAACTTTTATTTATAAAGATATTACATAATTACTGCTTGATTTATTTCTAATAAAATATAATTAATACTTATTCAAAATTAATGTATAAAAGCTCATTTTAGTAATGTCTTATAATAATGTATATTACACTCACATTTTTTTTTTCTGTAAAAAGTCACACACCAGTGATACAGTGGTTCGTCTTATTACGTTTTTTCATTGGTTTCCAAAGTGCGTCATATAATGATTACTGTATTTATAAAGAATTTTGATGAAATATTAGCAATACACAAATATAATATTGAATATTCAATCTAAGTAAGATTGAACTAAATAACTAACACAATTTTTTTTTGATGAAAAATTAAAAAAAATATAAATCTATGTATTAGATAATTGTTATACAGAAATAGGCCTACAAGGTAAGAAAAAAAAATGGCCGAGATTTTTCGGAACAGTAACAAGAAGATGTTAATTAAATTAACGGGCAGTTAACATAACCAACAACGATTCATTTGCTTATCTTTTGGAATATTTTTTTAACAGCTGAGCTTAATTCTGTAAACAACAAATCACATAATTATTTATAGTAGTTTTTAATATCTTTTATTTATTGTAAAGGTATATATTATAGATATATTAATTATTCGTGAAGTGACTCTGCTATTTGTTATCCTTAATTCCCTAATTGTAGATGATTAATAACAATTAATAAAATAGTTAAATAAATTAATGTAGAAAAACGCAGTACATCTGAAAAGTCTAGAAAAATGCAGCATTTGTAACTCATTTTACTTATTGCAAGCTGACATTCTAAAGGAAATGGCAAATACTAAATTTTCAATCAAAAGCGTACATTGAATATGAACTAATCTACCTAAGATGTGATATTTTTCATTCGTTAATGATAATATTATCGAGAGGCTCTAGGTATCATGCTTTTTTTTAAAATCATGTTATTGATATAGTACTAGATATTTTGCAAGTTCGAAATATCTTGATTATTAGAACTAAAAACCCTTTGTCATCAATGCCATTTCATTGTATTGAAACAATATAATTTAAAGTAAGTTTCAAATTAATTATAAATATTTAATCTTTATATATTATATGATTTGGTTTGTGGAACGCTATTCTTTCCTAAGTATACATTAGTTGTTAAATAGTACAAACTAATTAATGATTATGATGCAACTGCAATGAAGGAGATCATTTACAATCAACTTGCAATCCTCTTCTACTGTTTTACAAAGTAACTAATGATTGCAATTTATGATTATGAAGAAATCTGATTTACAGTCCCTTTGCAGGAAAAGTATTCTTAAGGTATTAATAAATTCTTACAACCATAAAAAGCATTATATTCATAAATATCACTTGAAATACATTTAGCTTATTGCAATACTGATCTACTTTTTTTAGGTATTCTTTTAAGGATGTTCCAATGTTAAATACTATTTAGTAATGGCAATTTTTTTCAATGAAATGACGTATGATTGTCTTTTTTCTAAATTAATAGTACTAATACTTCAATTCTTCATTAATTAAAAGAAAAATTAAGTACGTAGCACAATTTTTTTTTACATTTTTTTTCTAGATTTTAAAATTTGCTCCAAAAATATGTTTCTGCGGGTATATTTTTCTTTTTTCGAAAACGGAACATTTTCATTCATACTTCCATTTTAATATTTCAAAAATTCCTGCTTATAAGATTGAATTGAGATATTAAAAATTATAACAAAGCATTTTATATTATATTTGGCTTACAAAGCAAATAAATTCAGGAATTAAAAGAAAAAACTTAACTATTGGTCGATATTGTTTTTTTTTAAAGAAAAATATAAACTAATTAGAATTTTGATGTGGTATGAATTAGTATAATCTACAGTCGTAACATTTTTATTACTAATATGTTTTCAAAATAGAATAAACTAGGTAATTGATAAATATTTAATTTTTGGTATTATTTTTAATAGCTTATTTGCACTTAATAAACTTGGCACTAGATGGCACTATGGAAAAGTACTGCGATACAAAAGATTCGACATTCTTACCCGAAAAAGGAAAAGTAAATTTTGTATAAAATGTACTAATTTTCCCCAATATTCAGAAGATTGAAAATATAATTCATTTAAAGTAAAGAAAATTTCTTGCAATTAATTTGTATTTTATTGTTATTATCATTATTAATAGCCTTCAGTATATCATATTTCGTCGAATATGATGGCATAGACAGCCAAATGCATAATCAAAATACATTTTATTTTGTGAAATAAGTTGTACATCATGGGGAAAAAATGATTTAAAAAAATTCGTTTAACTTTGTTTAAAATATTTGACAATTTTTTAGTAATTCAATATAACAAAAACTTTACAAATTACTAAAAGTATAATTTTAAGTTACATTAAAAATCAAACAGAACTTTTAAAAAATATTCAAATTCCTGATTAGAAATTTATTTTAGTATGGTAAACTTTGTTCTTTATGGGTCTGTCTTGACTGAAGGTTGAGTACCTGAATCAAAATCAAATTAAAAGTAGGACGTGAGAAACAGCAAAACTAAAATATTATATAAATGAAGCAGGAAAAAAAAAAATATGTAATTTATAAAGAACCGAAGTAAAAATCCAATATATAGTATGGGAGTGAACTTGAGAGCGCAGAGTAGAATTGAAAAGCAAAACGAGAATTCCCAGAAAAATGGGGAGACTATACAATGAGAAAGGAATGTTCTGAGACCAGTAATGACTTGTAATGTAAAACTACCATCAGTAATGAGAAGAGGAACTGATACATGAGTGTGAAAACAATTTTGCAAAAAGAAAATATGTTTACGAAATCCGGGAGTTGTAAGAAAGAAAAAATATGTTAATGGTGGTTGAGATCTGTTGACAATTTTGTAGTTGAAAAAAGATATTTATGTATGCAAAAAAAAAAAAAAAAAAAAAAAAATTGTGCTTTAATTAAGTTATTGTTATATTTTTCAAACCAAGGAAGAAGTTTCTAGAGAGATCAGTGATATAGTTGTCTACTTTAGCAATTATGAGATCCTTATGAATAACATCGTTTCTGATAAACCAGGGGACCCCAGTGATTATACGAACAATTTTGTTTTGTAGTATTTTGTATTTATTTTGGTTCTGTTTTAGGTTTTCATCTATCCTATTAAGATAAAATTTATTTAAATTGGACAGTCAACGTACAATCTGAATTTATTCGTTCTTATTGGGAAGAGTAAGCAAATACTTTTACAGTTCTGTGACCTTGCACCAAAGGTGACATTGAAAGAATTCTCCCATCACGTTGTACTGAAATAGGAACAGTAGGGGGAAAGTGGGGCAAACTCTGGCGAGAAGTGGTCATTCTATTGTATAAAGCGATAAGCTTGACGAATTGTGTTTACAATGGTAGAACGCGTTGATGATTTTGTGATAAACTGTCTCAAGAAATTGTTTTCGAAACGAGACCGTCCCAAGCGAAAGGGAAAAGGGGAAACAGTCTGTCAAGAAGTGGTCATTTATATCATGTAAAATGATATGAAATAAGTGAGTTCGTGGAAGACCTCGTTAGTGTTTTTGTGGTAAATGAACACACGCACACGCACACACACACAAATAACAAAAAAATTTTCCTTCCAAGTTTTTTGCTTTTAAATAACAAAATGTCTTGTATTTAGACAAAATAAAAAATTATTCTATAATTCAAATAATAATAAATGTTTCACGAAAATATTTTGATTGTTCTTTACGTGTAAAAATATGTATTGTTGATTTAAAAAAATTATATTTAATAAAGCCAGTAAATTGTGCCATTAAACAAAACTAAAGAATTATAATCAAAATATTAAAAAAAAAATTGAAATAAAATTAATTTAGACATTTTTTATGCATTTTATTTTATTTATGTTTTTTAATTATTAGTTAAAATTATAAATAAAATTAAATGAATAAAAAAAATGTCACCAAATTTACGAAGACGTTTTTGAAACCATTTTGGGATCAATAATTTCAATTATATGGGCATTTTTAGTTTTTAACTTTAAGGAATAAAGGAATTACATTTAATGGAATTAATAAACATGCATCAAAAGCATTTTCTATAATATTATTATGAATAAAAACAAAAAGTCTTAGTAATAAAAAGAAAAATGATTAAACAGAATTTTTTGTGTACAATTTTGTGCTTGATTTCTAGTTAGGATAAAATGTACAGTAATCCACCGATTCATCCATTGTGCTAATAGTAATTAATTAAATTTATTCATTTAGTGATTTAAGAAGCATTTTTATTTATTTCTTGCCTTTTAGTTAAATGATTTTTCCATTTAAACAAAGAAAATGTATTAAAATTAATTATTAGTATTTCTTATCTCTCAAAATATATGAGTTAAAATTTAATTAAAAACTCTTTAATGCACGTGTACATTCAGAAATCCCTCGGAAAACAGAAAAATTGGTGGAAATTACTGAGAAAACTTTAAAAAAAATCAAATAGTTTATACGTATAAAAATATTACAAATTTAAATAACTTTAAAATATTTCAAAATAACAGATATAATAAAAAAGGTATAATATAATAAGTAACAGATATAAATAATGTAAATCTTTATTGCAATGATTTACTGTAGATACATCCCTTTGTATGGTACTAAAATTTCTTAACACCATGCGAAATAAATTTCGAAACGCTTACTTTTTTTCAAGCTAATTTATTTTTTCATGTGGTATATGAATTTGTGGAATTCTACATTATAAATGCAAAAAAATTATATGATACATATCAATTTCATTTTACAGCGAAACGCACTTAATTTAATTTGATTTATGACGAATTTTTAAGAGAAATTATATATCTGTGGATTATTTAAGACTTTTATCCATTTTGTATATGGATATTTTAAGGCGTATAAAAATTCTAATGAAATTTAATTAAAAAAAGTTTTTAAATTTCCAAAATGTCTTAAATATAGTTTATGAAAATACTTTTATAATAAATTAGGCGTTATATCAATGGATTTTTCTCATATTTAAAATGTATTTTCAAATATGAGAAAAAAAATTATGATTTTTTTCTATATAAGCAAACATTAGTAAGCGTTTCAAGTGTGATTATAATTTCAATTTCAAAAATTTCAATTTACCGCTGCAATAAAGTTACCTTTTTTTAAAAAGGGAAAATTAAATTATAAAATCGTGGTGTTTAGTTAAATATTATTAAATTTTATTTAAATATATATAAGATATATTTAATATAAATAATATAATAATATTATGGTTTATATTATACAATAAAATATAATAAATAAGTATATAAATATTATTTAATTAATATTATAAACTGTAAAACCTTCTCTAAATTTTTCAAATTCTATAAATGAATCTTTTTTATATAGAAAACAACAAATTAAAGAAATTTGTCACGTGCATTCACGTTTTTACAGGCATTCATTATTAATCAATGCGAATGATATTTTCAAAGTAATTTTAAAAAAAAGCTTTAAAATAAAATTAATTATTAATTACTATTATTATATAATTAATTATTTTTAAAATGAAATTTAAAAAGGAAAGCTTTATAATTTGAGTCAGTGAAAATAAATGATTTTTTAAAATCTTGTTAAAAAAATTATATATATTATCTAAGGAATTTACGTTTTCTAAAGTTAAATATTAAAAACGTAAAATATTTTTAAAATAATATTTTTGATTTTATTGTCTTGGGTTATTCTTTCCTTTTTTTATGTCATATAATTAAAATTGTACATTTTTTAAAGCTTGCTGTTGTCCGAAAAAATATTCTAACAGTTCATGATAAAACTGAAATTTAATTTAAAAAATAAAATATTAAAAAAATCGTTAATGAATATCATTTTAAAAACTAAAAAAAAAAAAAAATCATTTTTCATTGCCTTATATATATATATATATTTTTTGTTTTTATTTACAGTAAAAAAAATTGTATACATTTGTACAATTGTACATTTTATATTGAACAGTTTTTAAAGTTTGCTGTTGTCCGAAAAAAAAAAAATTTAATTAATTCAAATAAATCTAAAATCATGATAAATCTAAAATTTAACTTAAAAAAATAAAATATTATAAAATTCGTTAATGAATATGATTTTATAAACCACCAAAATATCATTTTCCATTGCCTTATATATATTTTTGTTGCTTTTGTTTATTTACGATAAAACCTTTTTAAAACTGCAGGAATATATATATTTTAGTTACTAATTGCAAATTATGAATAGTGAAATAACAACTGATAGAAATTCTGATTTATGAGCATAATTCTTTGTATCACGTAAAGATTATGCTATTTCTGTCCCATGCTTGTCAATGCGATTTATTACAATTGATTGATGGGTAGTAGGTATCATTAGCTAGTATCCAACAATGCTCCCTATTCTGCCCGTTGCCTATTAATTACATCCACCAATGGTTATCAACTGAATAATTCTACGACCAATAATCATACAGATTGATCTGATAAGACCTGCCCATATCTTTGAGGTGCAATGGTATATAATACAAGTTGCCAGTGTCCAACACATGTTACGAATTGACTATCGTTATCATCGGGGTTTCAATAATCATCTCCTGTAAGTAGGAAAATTTTATATATTTCTTTTATTTAAGTAGAGTATATTTTAAGTATATATATATATTTTTTTTGTATTTTAAGTTTGTTTTCTAATTTTAACTGTTAAACTAATAATTTTAAATTATCTAAAAAAATATATAATCTTGTATAATATTACTTCCTTATTTATTATATATTTTAAAAACTTTTATTAAATATTTTAAACTATATGACGAATTATTTAATAAAGTTTTTTATATTAGTTTAATTTAGAAAAATATTTTACTTATTAGATGTTATCATTTAATCAAATAAGATAAGAAACTTTAGGAAGGAGAATAAACTTTAAAACAAGTTTATTCTCCTTTCGGGTTTATTTGTTAATAAAAAATAATTTAATTGTATTATTTAAAATTTGAGAATTAATTTTTATATCGTGAAACGCAAGCAAGTATGATATTCTATGTAAAAATTTTAAAAGTATTATCCAAGAAAAAATTATCATATTTTGGTAAAATATTACTCTGTTATTTCTTGTATATTTTAAATATCTTGAGTATAAGTTTTTGTAAAATATATGATAAATGGCTTATTTTCTAAGGTTTTTTTTTTTTTTAAAAATTAGTTTATAGTCATTTTTTTATTATTTGTTTGTTTCTATATATCAGTAAAAATATGATTATATTTAAATTAATTTTTTACCAAAACAGGGCATAATCAAGTCTTATCATTAACTATTTAATAAATATATGTATATATCTTGGTATATGTATATATATAAATATATAAATGCGTATATATATAATAGTAAAAGGAAGTAAATAAAGGATTACATAGATCCATTAATTAATAAGTAATTTTTTTGTTTTGATAATTAGCAATGTATTCGATTAACATCAACTAAAATAAAATATGTAAGTGAGAAAATGTAATAGTTTATTAGTTAGGCACCAAATAAATAAAATTTTAAATTACGAAATTGTTGCTTAAAACATGTCGGGTCAAGTTCGCTCTATTTTATTACTATTTTCTACAATTTGTTTACTAAAAATTACTAGATTGTAAGTAGCTTTTACATGTGTTTAATTACTATTACAGTTAGTTATAGTTTCATGCGGCTGTAAAATATAAATATATATATATATATATATATATTTTTATAATTTATTATGCATACATATTTCTAAATATTAAATGAAAAAAAAATTTAGGTTTAACTAGAGCTTTGCTTATATGCTATTCCATTAGTTGATCTTAATTGTTGAGAATTTTTTTTTTTAAATCATTAAAAATTAATGAATTATTTTTAATTATATTAACGTTAATCTATTATTTTTAATTATTTTTATTACATAATTAAGTTTAAAATTAAAACTATTTGAAAATATCGTAATATAACATAGAAATACATTTTGTATTGTTGTATATCTTGTTCACATTTTGTCAATGTTATAAATTTCAAGAAAATATCTGTAGATGAATTTTTTGCAAATGCTAGCATTTATTCAAAAGTTCTGCATGTGATTTACTCAATTATTGAACTTGGATTTTAAAAATAGCCCAGAATGTTCTAAATTAATTCACTATAATTCTAAATATTATTCTCCTGTTTTTTATATATCTTGAATTAGTTTATAATTTAATCTACCAGAGTTCTTATTTATAATGCAATCTACACTCAAGAGTCAAAACATTATGACCATCCCTACATTTTGCAATGAACTCACCTGGATGACGTGGAAGGCACGTAATCAGGTGGAAGTGGTATTTAATTGCTGCTGGATATATATATATATATATATATATATGGTCAACTCGTTATTGATAGGTGGTCATAATGTTTTGGCTCTTGAATGTATCAGACTTATTATTTATAATTTGGTTTATTAGAGTTATTTATAATGTAATCTATCACTGGTATAGATAATTTAAATTACTGGTTTGTAAAGAAATATGAAAAAACGAAATTAAAAATAAACGTATAAAATGTATGAAATAAACTACAATGTTTCATTAAATTGTTCTTTCTAGAAACGACTATGAAATTCCTGATATTTGTACTCGCTGTCCTCGGTGCTTCTACAGCTTTTGAATGTCCTGATGGCAGCAGTGCATTTTACCATGTTGATGAATCAACTGGTTGCCAGGTAAGAATGATAAATTACATTTCGTGAATAGGAAAGTTCATTTCTATTGCAGGAAAGTAATTTAGCATAAAATTTTCTTAGCATTTATATCTATGCATGCAGTGATTTACTCTGAACTTTTATGTCAATGTTTCATATGTAAAAGAATAAGGAAATATATATTAAAATCATTCCAGTTATACACTCAAGAGCCAAAACATTATGACCATCCCTACATTTTGCAATGAACTCGCCTGGATGGCGTGGAAGGCACGTGATCAGGTGGAAGGAGGAAACGCTGGAGATATATATATATATATAACAAATATATATATATATATATGGCCAACTCGTTATTGACAGGTGGTCATAATGTTTTGGCTCTTGAGTGTAAATGTATGCGTCTATTGCTAATTTAAAATGCAATATTATATCTCAATATTAAACTATTGTGGAAGTATTAATAATTTAATATGGAAGAAAATTTATAATTCTTCCTAAGCAAACACAACATTTGCAAACACACAAGTACATACATAGTAATTAGTATAATAGCTTTATTTCTTTTAAAATTCAGAAATAGTTTAATATTCTCATTTATGTAATTAATTATTATTAGAATATTCATTAAATATTAATTATTATTTTGTTTATCTTAAACATGACTGAAACATTAATTTTCACCATTAATATTATTTAAAGAGCTGAATTAATTTGGTATCATTTATTTGAAGATGAATATTAATGCTTTATAATCAATTGGATCAGTAATAATAAAAATGAAATAAATATATACGTTGTTTTAGAATATAATAGCCATTATCTTTTGACAAATATAATGGTCTTCATAATCCTGTTATTTTTGCAATATCATGATGTTATAAATATGATTTTCTGTGTTGTGTATTACCATTTTGCAATTTACTTCTATTCCAAATTCAATTTAATATGATTTTCCACCACTTCATATTTATATTACCATTTGATTATGTTTTTTCTATCATTTAATCGGGATTTTAAAAATTTGTATCATTATTTAAAAAAGGCTAATTTTAAATTAAGTACTAAAATTGTTCTCTAGTACATTTGAGGCTTGAGTATAGAAAAACAATTTATATTTCTCTTTTGCATTTCATAAAATTACAAATTAAATTTTATTTTATAAATTAAAAAAAATTATTATATAATTTGATAATATTCTGCTTTTATTGACAAAAGTTTATATTTCAGCTTCTTTTATATTTCGTATTTTAATTAATGCCAAACCTTTGGAATCTACTATCAGAGAAATGCCTCACTCTTATTCATTATCAAATTTTATTTAATTGTTTATTTATTCCGTATGGAAACAAATTAAGAATAATTTATTATGATAATTTCATTATTATGTATTATTTAAAATTTTCTAGTTTGCCTTCGTGCCGCTAATTGACTGGCTTATCTTCTAAAAATATTTAGATTTTACTCTAATGCATTTGAAGCTTGAGTATAGAAAAACAATTTATATTTCTGTCCCCAAATATACTTCTTAAAATTACAAATTAAATTTTATTTCATAAAATTACTAAAATATTATAATTCTATAGTTTGATAATATTCTGCTTTTATTGACAAAAATTTGTATTTCAACTTCTTACATACTTTGTTGTTCTAATGCAGCTGACAATACAGAGACAGTTAATCTTTATGCCATAAGCAAGGGCTGCACCGCTGTTACTCATTTAACACGTAGCTTCAAAATATGCTACGGACGCGAGTAACACATCCCTCCACGGCGCTCTACGAACATATTAGACCGGGATCTACGGTTTAATGTGGTTATGTTTATGCTATATCATCTTCAGCCCCCTGTTTGACCAAAGCATCTGCCTACTGGCAGGTTTCTGGGCAAGAGATATTTTTCTTTTTACAGGGTAGGGTTGTCAGTCCTACGTTCAACGCTCTACAGTCATATTAAACCGGGACCTACGCTTTAAAGTGGATTCCGAACCGCTACAAACATCCATGTCACAGCCTGCGACTCGAGCCTGAAACCAGCGGGGCCGATCGCCAGAGCGCTAGCCATTCAGACGTCAGGCCCCTTTAAATACTTCGTATTTTAATTAATATAAAATCTTTGGAATCTACTATGAGAGAAATGACTGTCACAATCATATACATTATCAAATTTTATTTAATTATCTTTGCTGACTAAGATTATTATTCCAAAAGGATACAAATTGGAAGAATATGGATAATTTATTATGTAAATTTCATTATTACATATTGTTTAAAAGCTAATTTAAAGTAACGTAACGCAAAATATGAATATTTATTAATAGTTTCTTTTACTGCTAACAGGTGTATCACTTCTGTGATAAATCAGGCATGCTGACCTTTACTTGCCCATCTCGACAAGCCTTTGATACTAGTACAAAAACATGTGTGGAAGCTACATCTGTTCAGTGTGGCGAATCCACACTCTCAAGAAAAAAGAGATCTGAAGTTACAGTACACTCTATTTCAAGAACTGACCTTAAAGAACAAGCTTTGAAAGTAAAATCCATTTTAATATCAACTTTAAAGGATTCTGTAAGAGAAGTTACACCTGCAGTTTACGATAAGTTTGAATCGGATTACTCAATCATTTATGAATCAGTCAAAGATGTTTTACCCCTTTACAATGAAAGGATTGCACTTCAACTGCAGAAAGCCTACGATTATTTGAAAAATTATTCGATCGATTCTTCTTAAGATTTCAGCAATCTTGGAAAGCGAGTAATGCAACTCACTTCAATGTATATTCTGTTGAAGATATTATTTCAGATGTCAAGAACGATCTGAAACCTATTTTGCAAATGGGTAAGTATCTCTCTTCTAGAATGATGCACTCAAGGCCTAAGAGAGAAACAGAGGATCCCGAACCGTCACCAGATATGGTCAGATTAATAGAACAATATCTAGCCCAATTAAGAAGACAACAGAATTTAACAAGGGAAAAGAGATCCGCAGTTACTGTACATTCTATTTCGAAGGCAGACCTAAACGAACGAGCTTTAAAAGCCAAGTCAGTGCTAATAACCTTTTTAAAGGAAGCTGTAAAAGATGTTGCCCCCACAGTTTACGATATGTTTGTAGCAGAATATTCATCCATTCTTAAGCCAATCAAGGATGATGTTTTACCTCTTTTCAACAAACAACTCGCCCCTAAAATGAAAAAAGCTTGCGATTATTCAAAGAAGTTGTTTGACCGCTTCTTTGAAAGGTTCCATCAATCTTGGGAAGCAAGTAATGCCACACATTTTAATATATATTCCGTTGAAGATATCATATCAGATGTAAAAAAGGACATGAAACCTATTTTGCAAATGGGTAAGTATATCTCCTCTAGAATGATGCACTCAAGGCCTAAGAGAGAAACAGAGAATCCCAAACCTTCATCAGAAATGGACAGATTAAGAGAACAACACTTTCGACAATATCTAGCCAGAAAGATAATTCAATTACCAATACAGGAGTATTTTTCAAGGGAAAAGAGATCCGTAGTTACTGTACACTCTATTTCGAAGGCAGGTCTAAGAGAAAATGCCACACATTTGAACATATATTCCGTCGAAGACATCATATCGGATATCAAGAATGACATGAAACCTATTTTGAAAATGGGCAAGTATATCTCCTCTAAGATGCTGCATTCAAGACCAAAGAGAGAAGTGCCCGAGTTTGTGCAAGAAATAGCCAGACCACTCGCTTCTAGTTTTGTCTCAGATGCTCTTAATCTGGTGGTGGGTGAAGAAGAATCTTCCATGGGAAAAATTATATTGCCAACTGTGTTCGATATGATTCAAGATCCTGAAACCAGATTTGATTGCATTGGATTATTCTGGTCTGTAAAATCAGTTTTTGCACCTCTGATGACAGAAATGATGAAGCGTCAGGAATACAATTCACCACCAAATTTCATCATAGAACTCCCTCATGCAGTTGTAGATATAGCCAAATTCAAATTTAATACTCAGACAAAACCCATTTTCAGAAGGATATTGGAGAAACATGCAGAGCGAGCAATCCGCAGAATGGCTGACCATTCTGATATGCTTATTAATGCCTTGACAGATACCATGGACCAATCTGATGGATCAATCTCTTCATTAGCCAAACAAGCTATGGATTTTGTCGTGAAGTATGATTATCTTTTTGGAGCAAGTTATCCTCAGGATGGCGCATCGATTAGAGCCTATACAGGTACCCAATTGCTTAAAGATCTTCAGTCTGTAGCAAATAGCTGCTTAGAAGTATTTTTTAAAGAAGCTATAAAGTCTTCTAGATCTGTGCTCAATATTCTTCTGTATTCAGATTTTTTCCTAGCAAGTCTCAGATCGCTGTAATCAATATGCATGCATGAAAATAAATCTTAAAAAATATATTTTATGTTTGTCTGCCTTTTTAAATTTTATATTAACCGTTTATTTTTCGGGTTTTAATATGTTATAAACCATAAAAAAACGTGATTTATAGATTATGACATGATTCATTTTAAGAGGTGAATAGTTAAATATCATTGACAATTAATGCTCATCAACCAAATCTGATTAGTGTTCTTTGTTACAATGTGCTAAAATATGCACTATTTTTCTGTTATTATTAATTTATATATATGTATAAATGTAGCTTTTTTTTCCAGTAATTGTTGCTTTTTAAAAAACAGTTAGACAATAAAGAATTTAATATAAAGAGAAATGTAATAAACATAGATATCAGATTTACATTTTATCTTCATATTTTTCATCAATACTGAGCAAATGGTATTTAAGAACCACGAGAAATTGCAATACAATTTCTGCAAAAATTATTTCAATTGCAATTGTTTCAATAAAATTTTTTTCATATAACATAACTATGCATAGCAATTAAAAGTCATTAATTATCAACTTGAAAAATAAAATGGCCTACATATTAATTAAAGAAATGAAAGAACGAATTTTATAAAATTTCTTAAGATACAATTTTACTTTCTTGAACATTAATTTTCTGGAATTTAATTGTAAACGTAGATTTCTTGTTGAAAAAAATGTTAAATTATAGTAAACTGAAAAAAAAATATGCTTAAGATTATTTCAAACCACAGAATGAAACCACACAAAAAATGAACACTATTAATTAAATTTTTTTTTAAATATTAATAAATTAAAAAATAAAAAATAAATACCAATTAATATTATTATAGATCAGATAATCATTTAAAACTTTTTGGACTTGAATTAACTTTTTTTTTAAACATATGATACTAAATTAATTTTTTTAATTAGAGAATGTTATAGTTCGATACACAAATCAACACATGATATGATCACTTGCACTGGTCGTTTATGTTAATAGTAAATTGATCAGAATTTTATGAAACATCAGTAGATTTCAATTATTGTTATTTAACAGTGCTTCTAGACCTTGGAGCTAAGTGGAGTTTAACATCAGTCGATTCTGTTCTTCGGACAGCAAGGATCTAATATTAGCAGTTGATTTTAACGGCTGTTAAAAAATAAACTCTTTTGACAGGGAAAGGTTATTTAGCATATCACCCAGAGTTGCGTTTAATTTAAATTACAGTTAAATACAACTCTTGCACACGCGGTTGCGTTATTTTTTTAACTCCACATCAGTTTAGCATATTTAAACATTAAGGATTTAATATTAAACATTTCTATCATTTGATAGTTACTATTTATACATTTATTCTTCAGTTTTTAATTTTAATTTTTTAAATTCCTGTTGCAGGAATAAATTATAGATACATATTATAGTAAATATTTCACAAATGAGATTGTTCGTTTAAATATATGATAGGCTGCGGTGATGTCATATAATACATATAAGCTATAAAATTACATAATACACATATTTTTTAAAATTTTTATCAACAAAACTTGTTAAAATAAAGAATGCTAACTAAATCCGAGTAAAGATAAGTATTCTTTTGATATTTTTTAACCTGGAATTTATTTGATAGATTATTCCATCAACTTTCATTATTTTAAATAAATCTTTTATTTTATTTAGTTTTGAAATTTTCTAACTTAAATGAAATTCAACAACAATTTCTAATTAATGGTTAAAAGTTCCTAAAAACAAATATTTCTAAAAAATGATTTCTAATATAAAAAATAAATAAAAGAAACTAAATCAAAATTTGCTTATTTAATTATTTTAGTCTTGTATACTGAAGTAAAAAATTAATATTCTGCAGATGAAAAATAGAAAACAATAATGCAATTGTTAGATACAAACAATATAACACAAAAATGTAACAATGTTAGGTATGTCTTTTGGTAGGTTTGCTGATGAATATATCCTATGTTACAATTCAAGTGAATGCGTTTAGTTGTATAATATTGATATAAATAACTTAACCACAGATAATTCATGACTGTTAAATTTAACGAATTAACCATTTATTTATAATAGCATTAATGGTTAACACCATTAAAGATTAAAAACAAAAGTTAAATTTTTTTCATCATATCGTTTATCAAAATCTGAATAAGATAATTCCATTGGCCTTCCTATCTAAGTTAGAGAGAGTACGAAGCTGAAGATCCTTACAATAAACTCCATTGCTACATTATAATGTATAATAAACAACAAAAGGAGAGCCGACGGCCATACCATGATGAATATACCGGTTCTCGTTAGATCACCGAAGTCAAGCATCATTGGGCGCGGTCAGTACTTGGGTGGATGACCACCTGGGAACACCGCGTGCCGTTGGCATTCACAAATTTGGGACCTGAATGGCCGAGCGTTTAGCGCTCTGGTTGTGCCACAGGTTTCGGGTTCGGAATCCACTTTACGCCCGGTCTCCTATGACTGTAAGAGTGTCACGGAGCCAAAGTCAGACTTCTACCTACGGGTGCTCCATCACATCAGAAGCTGCTTCCTTCCCCTTCAATCATGAGTACGTATGGGCTCGTGGGCTTGGCCAGCCAAGTGGGATAAGAAACAACAACAACAAAAAGATAAAAATAAAATTAAAAAAAATTATCAAAAATTCATTAGCCATTAGGTTTTGTTTTTACTAAACCTGTCTCCATTCAGGAAGTTAAAACGTAACACTAAAGATTCTTGATCATCAAAAAGTGGCACGTATGTCTGCATAAAATCTGGTATAAAAATTCCTGTAATTACAATAGAATTGGTATTTTTATCTAAGTTAGAGAGAGTACGAAGCTGAAATATTTTTAAAATAAACTTAATTGCCACATTGCAATGTATAATAAACAACAAAATTTTCAAAAAGATTCATTAGCCCTTAGGTTTCGTTTTTATTAAATCTGTCTCCATTCAAAGACTTAAAATGTAACACTAAGGATTTTTCATCACAAAATAGTTGCACGTATGTCTAAAGATATATTTAGACGAGAATATCTTCAGAGTTTGGTAATTTGCTTAATTGCTTCTTCTGAAGTGATTTTTTGCTGAAAATTCTATAGACTTAGATATTATGCATAGTATTTTCCCATAAATGTTACTACCATAAATTGGATTCTTTAAATTTTGTTCGTAAAATACAGCCTAGGCACTCATTCATACTAAGTGTCACAAAGTAACATTTTATTATACAAATTTCATGATATTTTCAAATGAAATTTTTTTTTCTACAAAAGAAAAAAAATCTAATAATTTGTATTTATATTTTCATAAAATTTTAAAATTTGTTTTCAGACCTTGATTTTATAAGCTTTTCAAATCTCCCAAATTCTGTACTGTAATGGGAAAATTTGATAAAAATTTTGCATGAAATTTAAATAAATGAATGAATAAAAAAAAATAAATAAAAATATGATTATTTAATAATTTCAGTTCTGTATGTTAAAGAAAAAAATAATATTCTGCAGATGAAAAAATAAATAGTGCAATTGTTAGATACAAAAAATGTAACATTTCTCTTGGTAGGTTTGTTGATAAATATATTTAATGTTACAATTCAATTTAATGCTTTTAGTTGTATAACATTCATGTAAATAACTTAACTACGCATTAGAGAACTTATGAGTATTAAATTTAATGATTAAAAAAACCATCTAATAATTTTTATTTCTATTCAAGATTTGATTTTGCAAGCTTTTTTAATCTCTCAATCCCTGTATATTATTGTGGAATAATTTGATTAAAATTTAGGATAACTTTTAATAAAATGCAGAAAAACTTTTTATTTAAAAAATTACAATCAATGCAACATTTTCTCTTACATGTCCAAGATTTATCACTAAATCCAAAAACTGATAAAAGGAAATGCATCCAGTATAAAAGAGAAAATGGAAAAGAAAAATATAATGTATCTGAAATCTCTGAAAACATTTTATTTCCGAGAATAAACCTAGTTCTTGAACGTGTCCTACATATAGTGTGGTATATAACGAGAGAGAAAAATTTCTAAAATTTAGTTGTACCCTGGCCACTTCTCCCGCTGATGGATGGAATACTATTTTTCATTCTTTTAAAAGGGAAATGGAAAACGTAAATAAAATATATCTCGCCTGAAAGCTTTAATCCTTCAGAAAATACTTCGTTATTTCATCGCCGCTTACACTTAACACACATGCCCATTTTGTTTGGATTTTCGTTAGGTTCCTTGCTAAAAGCGAAAAAAATTCAAATTTGGAGTTAAGGATTTTGGGTCATCCTGATTGCATGCATTGCAGTTGAAGGATTCTGAGTTGTTTGAATTTGACTATCGATTTCAACAGCTAGAAAGCCTGTTTGAAGGATGATGCTTCCAGTTTTTCTATATTTATTTCTGTTCTCTTTTTTTAACCTACTTGTATATCCATTTTCTTCATCTTTTCACTGAAGTATTGAGAAGAAAACTTTTATAATTGTCAGGCATACTTTCTGTGTTTTCGTACAGATGTTTTTCGAATCTTGCAGTTTCAACAGGAAGGTTCCACTACTAAATTTTTGGATTTTGGAAAAAAGCAAAACTTTTTTTCCAAAAAAATACTTACAAATAAATTTACTTACTTTACAAAAACAATATTTCATTATTGTGTGATTAACGTGTTCATTTCTGACAAAGCATCAGTCTCTTTCCTTTTTGAGATATTTCCCCTCTTTTCAAATATTTCAAGTAATTTTTAATGCATTCCGTTTTATACCTAAAATAATCTATCACGAAAAATGGGTCGCAACGCTTGAAAGATCAATATAAACAGAAAAAAAAACTATTTGCTGAAATGAAAAAAAATCATTTAATAACTTTTATTTCAATTTTTAAAATTTGATTTCAAACTTTGATTTTGTAACCTTTTTCAAACTCTTAAAACTTATATATTATTGTGGTACAATCTGATAAAAAATTTGGCACGTTATTTTAATAGAATACAGATAAAATATTTATTTAAAAAAATTAGAATCAATGTAGTATTTCCCCCTACATATCCAAGATTTTTCACCATATCCAAAAACTGATCAAAGGAAATGCATCCAATATAAAAGAGAAAATGGAAAAGAAAATATAATGTGAAAGTCTGAAAACATTTTATTTCCGAGCATAAACCCAGTTCTTGAACGTGTCCTACAGATAGTGTGGTATATAAAGAGAGAGAAAAATTTCTAAAATTTAGTTCTATCCTCCCCACTCTTCAAATCTCCCGCTAGTGGACGGAATACTATTTTTCATTCTTTTAAAAGCGGAATGGAAAACCTAAATAAAATATATCTCGCATCAAAGCTTTAATCTTTCAGAAAATACTTCGTTATTTCATCGCAGCTTACACAAAACACACGTGCCCATATCTCCAGGCTGTATTTTGTTTGGATTTTCGTTAGGTTATTTGCTAAAAATGGAAGAAATTCAAATCTGGTGTTATGGATTTTGGGTCATCCTGATTGCATGCATTGCAGGTGAAGGATTCTGAGTTGTCTGAAGACTATACACTTCAACAGCCAGCTTGACTATTTGAAGGATGGTACTATATGTTTTTCTATATTTAATTCTGTTTTTTCCTACTTCGATATCCCATTTTTTATTTGCACAGAAGTATTGAGAAGAAAACATTTATAATTGTCAGCCAAATTTGCTGTGTTTTTGTACAGATGTTTTTCGCATCTTGCAATTTTAACTGGCATTTTCCAAATTGGGATTTTGGAAAAAAGCAGAACTTTCTTTACAAAAAAAATACTTACAAAAAACTTTATTTACTTACTTACTTTAATTTAAAAAATTATTTTACTTACTTGACAAAAAAAAAAAGTTTTTGCGTTATTGATGTGTTCGTTTCTGACAAAGCATCAATCTTTTACTTTTTGATGACGTTTCATCTCTTTTCAAATATTTCAAATAATTTTTAATGTATTCCATTTTGTACTTACATTAATCAACCACGAAAACGGATCGCAAAGATAAAAAAAAAGATTAAAAAAATCAAATCAAAAGATCAAGTCATGAAAGATCAAAATAAACAAGAAAACTGTTGCTGAAATGAAAAAAAAAAAAAAAAAAAAAAAAAAAAAAAAAAAACATTTAATAACTTTTATTTAAAATTCAATAAAATTTAAAAATTTGAATTCTAGTTTTGATTTTACAAGTTTTCTCAAACTCTCAAACCCTATATATTATTGTGGTACAATTTGATAAAAATTTGTCATAAATTTTTAAATAAAATGCAGAAAAGGTTTACTTAACAAAATTAGAATCAGTGTAATATTTTCCCTTATATGTCCAAGATTTATTACCATATCCAAAAACTGATAAAAGGAAATGCATCCAGTATAAAAGCGAAAATGGAAAAGAAAATAAACTATAAATATAACGTGAAAATCTCGAAGCCTTTTATTTCCGAGCATAAACCCAGTTCTAAAACGTGTCCTACAGATTGTGTGGTATATAAAGAGAGAGAAAAATTTCTAAAATTTCAGTTGTACCCTCGCCACTCTTCAAATCTCCCGCTGGTGGATGGAATACTATATTTCATTCTTTTAAAAGGGAAATGGAAAACCTAAATAAAATATATCTCGCCTCAAAGCTTTAATCTTTCAGAAAATACTTCGTTATTTCATCGCGGCTTACACAAAACACACGTGCCCATATCTCCTTGTTTTATTTTGTTTGGATTTTCGTTAGGTTCCTTGATAAAAGCTAAAGAAATTCAAATCTGGTGTTATGGATTTTGGGTCATCCTGACTGCTTGCATTGCAGTTGAAGGATTCGAGTTGTCTGAATTTCACCATCGATTTCAACAGCCAGGAAGGCTGTTTGAAGGATGCTGCTGCCAGTTTTTCTGTATTTATTTCGATTTTTTTTCTACTTCGACATCTTTTTTTATTTTCTTCTTTTCAATGAAGTATTGAGAAAAAACTTTTATATTTGTCAGGCATACTTTCTGTGTTTTCCCACAGATATTTTTCGCATCTTGCAATTTCAGCAGGAAGGTTTTACTCTTAAAAAAAATTTGGGTGTAAGAAAAAAGCAAAACTTACTTTGCAAAAAATACTTACAAACCACTTTATTTACTTTCCAAAAACAATATTTCATTGTTGTGTGATTAATGTGTCAATTTCTGACAAAGCATCAGTCGCTTTTCTCTGATCTTACCTCACTTTTCAAATACTTCAAGTAATTTTTAATGTATTCCTTTTTGAAATTTACTGGTGTTATGGATTTTGTGTCAACCTAATTGCATGTATGCAGTTGAAGGATTCTGCGTTGTCTGAATTTGACTATCGACTTCAACTGTCATGAAAGCTCTCTGAATGATGATGTCTCCAATTTTTCTATATTTATTTCTGTTCTGGCTTTTTTTTTCCTACTAGAATATCCTTTTATTTTCTTATTTTCACAGAAGTATTTACAAAAAAACTTTTATAGTTTTCAAGGCATACTTTCTGTGTTTTCGTACAGATGTTTTTGGCATCTTGCAATTTCAACAGGAAGGCCTCACTCATAAAATTTTGCATTTTAGAAAAAAAACTACTTACTTTACAAAAAAATACTTACAAAAAAGCTTTACTTATTTTACTTTAAAATTATTATTCTACTGACTTTAACAAAATATTTTTGTTGCATGACTGATGTGTTCATTTCTGACAAAGCATCAATCTCTTTCTTTTTTTGAGATGTTTCCTCTGTCTCAAATATTTCAAGTAATTTTTAATGTATTCCTTTTTGTGCCTACAATAATCTATCACAAAAAATGGCACCCAACGTATTAAACATCAAAAAATAAAAAAATTGCTGAAATGAAAAGTAATATATTTAATAACTTTTATTTAAATTTCAATAAAATGTGAATATTTCTATTCAAACATTGATTTCGTAAGCGGTTTCGAACTCTCAAACCCTATATATTATTGTGGTACAATTTCATAAAATTTTGTCATAATTTTCTTTAATAAAATGCATAAAAAAATTAGAATTAATGCAATATTGTCCAAGATTTATCACTATATCCAAAAACTGATAAAAAGGAAATGCATCTAGTATAAAAGAGAAAATGGGAAAGAAAATATAATGTGAAAGTCTCAAAAAACATTTTATTTCCGAGCATAAACCCAGTTCTTGAACGTGTCCTACCGATAGTGTGGTACATAAAGTGAGAGAAAAATTTCTAAAATTTAGTTACACCCTCGCCAATCTCAATCCTTCTTTTAAAATAGGAATGGAAAACGTAAATAAAATATATCTCGCATCAAAGCTTTAATCTTTCAGAAAATACTTCGTTATTTCATCGCTGCTTACACAAAACACACACACTTATATCTCCAAGCTTTATTTTGTTTGGATTTCTGTTAGGTTCCTTGCTAAAAATGAAAGAAATTCAAATCTGGTGTTATGGATTTTAGGTCATCCTGATTGCATGCATCGCACTTGAAGGATAGTCAATTTAGAGAAATTTGACTATCGATTTCAAAGGTTATGAAGGCTGTTTGAAAGATGGTGCTTCCAATTTTTCTATATTTATTTCTGATGTTTTTCTTTTTTTTTTTTTCTTACTTCGATATGCTTTTTTTTCACTGAAGTATTGAGAAAAATCTTTTATAATTGTATTGGTATACTTTCTGTGTTTTCGTAAAAATGCTTTATTGCATCTGCAATTTTAACAGAAAGGTTCCACTCTTAAAATTTGAGATTTTGGATAAAAAAAGCAAAAGATATTTTGCAAAAAATACTTACAAAAAACTTTATTTACTTTAACAAAAACAATATTTTATTGTTGTGTGATTAATGTGTTCATTTCTGACAAAACATTAGTGTTTCTTTTCGGTGATGTTTCTCCTCATTTCAAATATTTCAAGTAATTTTTCATATATTCCGTATGGAAATCTAAATCTGGTGTTATGGATTTTGGGTCATCCTGTCTGTATGTATTGTAGTAGAAGAATCCTGAGTGGTCTGAATGTGACTATAGATTTCTACGACCAAGAAAGCTAATTGAAAGATGATGATTCCAGTTTTTCTATATTTATTTCTGCTCTCTCTCTCTTTTTTTTTCTTATTTGGATATTTTTTTTTTCTTCTTTTCACAGATCTATTGAAAAAAAAAAAAAAGCTTTTATGATTGTTCTGGCATATTTTCTGTGTTTACGTACAAATGCTCATTGCATCCTCTCATTTTAACAGCAAGGTTACACTCTTCAAATTTGGGATTTGGAAAAAGCAGAACTTCTTCTGTAAAAAAATACTTACAGAGAGTCTTACTTACTTAAAAAAAAAAAAAAAAAAAAAAAATACCTACAAAGAACTTTACTTACTTGAGAATAAAAAGGAACGTTATTTTCCTTAAAAAAATAAAAGAAAACTTACTTTAATTAAAAAAAAATATTTTACTTACTTTACAAAAAAAAAAATATTTCATTGCTGTGTGATTGATGTGTTGATTTCTGAATTCCTGTCAAAGCATTAGTTTCTTTCTTTTTTGAGACTTTTCTGCTCTTTTCAAATATTTCAAGTATTTTTAATGCATTTCGTGCTATACCTACAATGAGCAGTTACAAAAAATATATCGCAATACAAACACAAAAATAAATAGAAAAATGCTGAAAATTAATTATCAACATAAACATGACGCAGATTCACTTTTAGTCGATTATATTAAAAAATGGTGTACAAATTTCAGTTATCTTCAGGTCACATTTGTATAAAAATCACCTTGTTGCTATACATAAAACATAAAAATTTCAGCGATAAATATTGGGTAAATAATTAATTATTGAGTAATTCTTTTGGGTCACGTTTTCTCTCTTTTCAAATACGCCAAGTAATTTTTTAATGTATTCCGTTTTTTACCGACAATAAGATGTTACAAAAAATGGATTGCAGCACATGAAAGATCAACATAAACAAGAAAACGATGAAAATTACAAATCAAAATATTTATCAACATTAACAGGATGCAGATTAACTTTTAGTCGATGATACATACAAATGGTGTTCAAACTTCAATTTCGTTCAGGTCACATTTGTATAAAATATCACTTTGTGCTAAACAATGTAAAATTTCAGCGATAATTATTGAGTAATTCTTTACGGTAACGTTTTTTTTTTTTTTTTTTTTTTTTTTACTTACAATAAGCTGATACAAAAAAGTGGACCGCAATACATGAAAGAACAAAATAAGCAGAAAAATTCTGAAACTTACCAATCAAAGTATTTATCAACATAAACAAGACGCTGATTCACTTTTAGTCGATGATATAAGAAAAATGGTGTTCAAACTTCAATTACCTTCAGATCACATTTGTATAAAAATCACCTTGTGCTAAACATAAAAATTTTAGCATTAATTATTGAGTAATTATTTTCGGTGACGTTTCCTCTCTTTTCAAATAATTTTCAATTTATTCCGTTTTGTAGTTCGTTGTATCGGTTCAATGCTCGTTCAAACTGTAACTCATTTTATAACTATATATTTTTAGAATGGGGATTTTTTGACACTTGGAACAATGAAAACACCAATGTAATTAAATATTTTCATTCATAGTTGTTTTTACACAATTTTTAATAAAATACTATAATTATTCTACAATTTATTATAATTTAATGTGCACAAAAATTGACCTAGTAAGGTGTTATACTTTTTTAAAATTATTATGAAATATAGTTACCATTTTTCCAACCTAAAAATTGGCATTTTAGATTGAATTCAGACTGCTGGTAAAAAAATTCGTTGAACAGAAAAAAGTTTATATAGCACTGCATTAGAGTGAAAATAATGGCAATTAATCAAAGTTTATTGCAGCTAAAATGCCATAAAATATCTAAGTGGCTCACTGTAAAAATGTAACGCTATTAAGTAATTTTTTTTGTACATTAAAAAGAAGTAATGGATTCTTTAAAGCTCATCAATTTTATTAAAGGGTTAAAAGATTGTAGCATATAAATAGAATTCTTTGAAATAATTGTTATTAATATCTGATATTATTATGTAGTATTGAACAAAAATTGTAGTTTGAAGTTAAATTTTTTTGCTCATGATAAATTAATATAATTTTAGAAATGTATTCGCTTTTCTGTATTAAGTATTAATTTAGTAGTATTGTTTTTCTTGCAAGTGTTAACATAGTAATGTTTTGAAGATACTAGAAACATTCTGAGAAAATGCTTCTAATTTTTTATATATTACAGATTTAAATATTTAGTTACCTACAATGAATATTTTAATGCAGTATATAGCACAAAGTTTTTAAACATAAATGTACTTTAATTCGAGTATGCAAAATACAATGATAATGGAGAGAACATAGATGTATGGAATTTTGTTTTAATTCATATTGAATTGAATTTTCCAAAAGATATTTTATTATTAAGCTGTTATCATAATTTTTCTACAGATATTTATTTATTCATACAATCATGTCCATAAATTAAGGATAATTCAGAATCACACAGAATTTGAACTCTAAAATAAAAATTTCACCTGTAGAATTATCACACACATCTTGAAGAAGAATATGCAAATTACAGGAAACCACCAGATGCCGCGGATAGTACGTCACAATGACGAGAGTGTAAGAGAGGGGTATATAAGGAATGGTGGCAAAGAAGTAAAATTTTTATTAATTATGTCAATATAACATCTTTTTTGCTCTTTATTTTTTGTTTAATAAATAGACTTTACAAATAAGACAAATTTGTTTTGCTTCTGTCTCTTTCTTTGCTTGAACTTCATTATCCTTAATTTATGGACATGATTGTATTTGATTCTATCTGTTAAATTGGTGTGAAAGCTCTAATTTCTTGTTGATACAAATTTTTTTAGGATGTATTTTTCAAACATTTAGAAGTATGATGCTAAATTTTTATTATCTAAGTCAGTTAATCGATCAACTAATTTTATGCGATCATCTGGTACCAAATCAATTTACTACTGTAATCTTACGTTATTAAAATCGTAGCTGAAAATAATAAAGATAAAATTCCGTCTATCCGTTTTACCAATATCTTTCTCTTTATATATATAGTGGTAGTTTTTTATCAGAAAATATTCTTAAAAATTTTTTAAAGGACCTAATTCATTTTTTCGTTTTTAAAAAAGACATACGTTTTCTTGATGTACATTCAGGGCATATTCACACAAAGATTTAATAATGTTAAGACATTTTAAGAAATGTAACCCTTTACTTTCCTTTTTGAGGGCCTGAATGGCCGAGTGGCTAGCGCTCTGGCGCTCGGTACCACGGGTTTCGGGTTTGAGTCCCGGTGGTGCCATGGATGTTGTAGTGATTCGGAAGCCACTTTAAACCGTAGGTCCTGGTCAAATATGGTCGTAGAGCGTTGCTGGGGCATTGTTACTCCGCGTCCGTGGCTTATCTTCAAGTTACACGCGCCCCCTGGGTAATGCAAAGTGAGTAACGTTTGTGCAGAGTTTACCTTAAGGCATCCAAGACCAAATGTCTAAGTGTTTGCCATCTGCATTAGAAGGAGAAAAAAAAAATTTCCTTTTTGAAATCAATTTTAGATATTCTATTTGGCGATGCGATCATGTAGATATTCTAGAATCTAATAAAGAATCATCTTAAAAATTTAAACTTACAGAGTTTTTAAAAACTTGGTGAATAATTTAAGTTTATAGATAGATAGATAGCATCAAGGTGAAAATTTCTACCGTGTTTAAAAGGGCATTTTATATTTGATTGAGATAAATATTTAATTTTGTGCATTTAAAAACATCTAAATTTAAAAATATCATTCATGTTAAAACTCTAAAAATTTCTTCCAATCCTTTTACATATATTTAGGGATATATTTTCAGGAAAATAGTCAAAGCACATAAGCTTTCATAACGAAATCAGCCCCTTTTATTTTACGGAAGTAATTAGTAACTCAAATATTTTGTTTCTTTCCTGTTTTAAAAGTTCAAAGGAATGAGGAGATTTAAAAAAAAAATACCAAGCCTCGCAAAATAATACAGAAAATTAGATGGTAACCTCATTTAACAAATAAGTGTCTTTATGCAAGGCACAAATTGCCAACTCTTTGATAATAAAATACTCTTTAGAAAACTGAAATCCCTCGAAATCTAAGATAGCGGCATGACTTCAAATGACAAAATAATCAACGATGTTAATACACGTAGTATTTATTTCCTTTAAAAATTCCGCTATGCAATAGCAGTAAATCATCTTTATCATGTTTAAATGAATTAAAATATAATTATATGGCTTTGAAGTGGCATCCTAGTAAATGTCTAGACAAGATTTAGTTTGTGTTGGGTAAAGTTGTTTGATTAAATGTATGATCTGCAATCGATCTCTAAGAATTTTCAAGTGGCTTAATGGCCCATTGACTAGTGGTCTTAGGTAACACAGGATTCAAGTTCGAATCCTGGCTGTGGCCTTGATGCTTGCTAGTGGCTCGGAAACCACTTTAAACTGTAGACCTCGGTATATTTAGTCCTTCTGTGCACAAGATGACCATAGAGTGACAAACCAAACCAAGCTAGAATTTTTCGAGCGGCTTGCTGGCCAATTGACTAGTGCTCTGGTCTTTGGTATAACAGTATGAAAAATCTTCAGGTGCGAAGGCTTCTGGTGTGAATGCCCGGCGGTGGCATGGATATATGTTAATGGTTCGGAACCCACGTTAAACAGCTGGTCTCGGCCTAAAAAATGACAATGCAAAAAAAATGCAAAAAAATGACAATAGAGAGGCAAACCAAACCTAGAATCTTCAAACAATGACAAGAGATGTGCATTGTGATATGTCAAAGATTTGTTTCCCTTAATAAAATAAATTTTCAACAATACAAATAGTATCGAAATTTAGATGGTGATCTCTTTTAGTAAAAAAATTTGTTAATTTAGTATCGCACAAAAACTCTGATATGAGGTTACAAATTTGTCAAAATATTAGGTGTAATATTAATATTAGATGACAATCCTTCGTGACATTCTACATTTTTCATTTCTCTGTAAAGTTTATGATAAACTCCAAAACAGCATACTTTCTGTGGGAAAAAGATATGATTTCTAACAAAGTCAACATAAGAAAAGTAAACATAAAGAAAAGTAAACATAAAAACAAAGATTAGCATTTGTCAATTTGAATATGAGTAAAAGATATGTTATCATGTATGAGTTCTTTTGGTAAGCATTCCAATCCTATCAATATTGAAAGCAATAGTATCTTATCTGACTTAGCAACCGTTTGTGTAAGAACATGTTGTCAGTATTCTCTAATAAAAGGTTCAAAAGAAGAATTATGGAGCCTGATGGCCGAGTGACTGGCGCTCTGGCGCTCGGTGTCACAGGGTTCGAGACCCAGTGGTGCCATGATTATTTGTAGTGGTTGGAAATCCACTTTAAACCATACGTCCCAGTCAGGGGTGGCCAATTCACGGTAAACATGCGGCCTGCCTTGAATATTTTCCAGACCCTGGAAGATTTATTGCACTTTTAAAAAATATATTTATTTTATAATGTCCAAAGTAGCGAAAAACTATGTATCAATAAAATACATTATATGTGTGCATCCATATATTCAAAAATTAACTGTCGAAATTGTGGGAAACATTAACTTTGATTTTAAAATAATATTCTTGAGAAAAAATGACAGATATTGTCTGTTTTATTTATGATTGAGCTATATTTTGCGAACTCAGGATGCGCGCGCATCTTCGAGCATCTAATATAATAGGTTCTATGTTTCACTTTAAGTGACCTCAATGACGCAGTGACCATCCCTAGATACGTACAGGTTTAGTACAAGTTTTATTACAAGTTTTTAGCGCTTTTCATTCAACTTACACCTGCGAATCGTTTTTTACGAAAATGAAATTGATAAAACACAAAACACGCTCAGACACAATGGACGCTAACCTGCAACACCCATTACGATGTGCAAATACCTAAATTGAGATTGATTTGCAAATCTCAGTGAAAGAATGAAGAAAGAAATATCACACTACTAAAATAAATATTTTTTAGTGATTTCATTTTTTTTTGTTTATATTTACTATTTTTTTATATTTCCTTTTTAGTGTTGCATATTTCTTTCAATATGCGTTTAGTATCCTTATTATTGTATTATCTATGTTTATATGTAAGAATGATAATAAATACAAAAATAAAAATTCATTATGTTTCAATTTTTCACTCCAAAAAAAGTCTATAGTGGGTCTACAACTAATATGGGGATATATAAATTTATATGAGACTTGTGGAGTTATGGTGCATTTCCAAAATGGCCCTCAAGATCATTTGTGTTGGCCATCCCTGGTCTAAGAAGACTGTATGCGTACTACTCACAACCCTATATCTACGAAAATATTGTTTTTCAGAATATTTTTGTTTAATATGCTTAATAATTTTTTTAAAAATATAATTCAGTGATTAGTCATTGTAAAATAAATAACGAATATTTTCAAAATAAATTTCAATTTTCAAAATTTGAAGATTAGTTATAGGTGCTATTAAGGAAAAAAAACATATATTCGACATTTTTCTATATTTTGTAGCATAATTATTTGTAGTAATTATAATGCAATATTTTACCATATGAACTAAAATTATTATATTGATAATGTTCCAAAGCGTTTGCAGGTAAATTATACTTTAAAATAATTCTTAATTTATGAAGAACTTTTTTTCTAATATTTTCACTTCATACAGTATCATATCTTGGCCGTTTCTTTAAAAGTAAATCATTTAAAAAATTGTAATATATGAAATCTCTTTATCTTTCTTACTGGCTGTAGGTTACAAGTTCACTTCCCGACTTTCATTCCATGTAAAACTTAACAAGTGGTGCCATCTAACGGCAAAATATTAAAATATATTTGAATTGTCATTGAATTAGATTTGCTTTCTAGAATTATAATGGAATATATATAATTAAAACATTATATATTCTATTAAATTATCTAAACAAAAATTTCCTAATTTAATTATCAGCTTTTGATTAAATAAGGTTTCGGCTGTTACAGACAGCGCGAGTCACTCGGCCATACAATAAATGAAAAAAAAATAATAAATAAATAAATAAAAATAAAAGTATGTTTTTAATATTGTAATGCTTATTTTTTATTATTTAATTACAGCCATATCGTTTTCAATGATTTTATCTTGCACCAAAACTGAAAGTATTTATTTTTACAACAAATGGTATAACATACAACTTTTAGAAACAAATCCCACGTATTTTGTGATCAACCATGGTCTGCGCATGCTTGTCCTATATTATTTACATTTAAAATAAAAAAGTTTTTTTTTCAAAGAATTAATGAAATAAATTTTATTGAATCCTTCTTAAATTAAATTTATATTATCAATTTAAAATGAACATGCATAATTAAATTAATATTAAACCGTTTATCCAAAACTTTAAATTATCACAAATAATAAAATATGTATATTGAACTTTTAAAATATAACTACCAAATTACGCAACGCACGAGTCGTGGCTCAGTGGCAGTGAGGGAATTACGACGGAGGTTTAATCCGCTGAATCATGTTGTAGACACTGTTTCAAAAATGAGGAGACTTGATGGTGGTTGTGATGCTCAGCATCTTACCTCGAGAGTCGAACTGTCTGGTGGGAGTTTTATAGGTTTTCTCCCATACGATAAGCAAATGCATGAAATAATTATATAGAAATATTATGCTTATAAAATTATAGTTCATCCTAAAAGTTCTTCCTGAAGGCACTGCCCTCCTCTTCAGCAACACGGAGCCAAATCGAATTTCTACCTACGGGTGCTCTATGAGAACAAACGCTTCCCCCTACTTCCATGAGGGATACGACAACAATAACAACAAATTATGCAACAAATAGAAAACTTTATAATAAATTTAATAAAATATAACCGGCTGGACCAATACACAGGTAGCAAGAATTTAATATAAGAATAAAACCTATAACAACAATTTTAAATAACAAAACTGAAAGTATCAATAAATCATATTCAGGTAATAGATTATGTTCATCAGTTATCGTTCAAAATTGAAAAAAGAAAATAATTAAGTAAAAAATTAAAAAAAAAAAAAAATCCATCCAAACGATTTTATAAAAAGCACGTGAAAGAAGTTTAAAAAAATGCTATAAAAAAAATAATAATAAATAAATAAAAAAAAAATATATATATATATATAAAAAAAGGTTTAGAATTCAGTCCAAACTATTTTATAAAAAATGCACGTAAACGGAATTTAATAAAAAAGGCCCAATGACAGAAATTTAAATAAACCAATAGAATAGTTAAACTGAAAGAAATTTAAATAAACCAATAGAATAGCTAAAGTGAATGAAATTTAAATAAACCAATAGAATAGCTATTTAGATAAACCGAATGAAATTTAAATAAACCAATAGAATAGCTAAAGTGAATGCAATTTAAATAAATCAATAGAATAGCTAAACCGAAAAAAATTAAAAGAAACCAATAGAATAGCTAATCCTAAAGAAATTTAAATAAACCAATCGAATAGCTCAAAAGAAATTTAAACAAACCAATAGACTAGCTCAACTGAAAGAAATTTGAATAAGCCAATATTCTATTGGCTTATAAGAATATTGGATTATCTTCCGATTGAGTTATTCTAGCTCAATCGAAAGAAATTTATGTAAATCATTAGAATAGCTAAAGGGAATGAAATTGAAATAAATCAATAGAATAGCTATTTAGATAAATCGAATGAAATTTAAATAAACCAATAGAATAGCTAAAGTGAATGAAATTTAAATAAACCAATAGAATAGCTATTTAGATAAACCGAATGAAATTTAAATAAACCAATAGAATAGCTAAAGTGAATGCAATTTAAATAAATCAATAGAATAGCTAAACCGAAAAAAATTAAAAGAAACCAATAGAATAGCTAATCCTAAAGAAATTTAAATAAACCAATCGAATAGCTCAAAAGAAATTTAAATAAACCAATAGACTAGCTCAACTGAAAGAAATTTGAATAAGCCAATATTCTATTGGCTTATAAGAATATTGGATTATCTTCCGATTGAGTTATTCTAGCTCAATCGAAAGAAATTTTTGTAAATCATTAGAATAGCTAAAGGGAATGAAATTGAAATAAATCAATAGAATAGCTATTTAGATAAATCGAATGAAATTTAAATAAACCAATAGAATAGATAAAGTGAATGAAATTTAAATAAACCAATAGAATAGCTAAAATGAATGAAATTTAAACATACCAATGGAATAGCTATTTAGATAAACTAATTGATAGTTAATCCAATAAGAAACGTTGAAAGTGTTCAAAGAAACGAAAAATGTGATCAAGTAAACGAAAACCCCCTCTTCTCAAAACAACATTCGTAATTTTAAGGGTAAAAATCTTAACAACTTACGCAACATAGCAAATTAAAACCAAACAAATGAATATTTTACATTTTTAAAAACATGTTAAAGTTAGAAATCTTTTTAAATAAATAAAACGACATCAAACAAATAATTTAATTTGTAAATATCCCACTAAATTTTTAAAAAAAAATAAATAAAAAACCAACATTCCAGCTTTTTGAATTAAAAAATTATTTTAAATATGCTTCGGCGAACAATTGACAATAAAAAATATACTGTTTTTTTATCTTTTAAAATTAATCTCTGGTTCAATAGTTTTAAGTGGTTAAAACAAATCTTACAAAGAAGATAAATATTAGTTTAGCTCATCAAGAAATTTGCATCTATTTTAATAATTATTACAGCTTGGATTATTTTTCTGTCACATATTTTATTTTTACAAGACAATTATCTTAATTTTTCTTTTAAGTATATCTGATCATTTTTATAATTTTCCTATCAATTATAATGTAAAAAAAATTTCTGTGATATTTTTTTCATTGTTTTCAGTTATGATTTTTTCTGAAATGTAATTCAAGGACATCGTTATGAATATTCATTTATAAAAACATTGACTCTGACTTTTGTTCAAATGGCTTATCAATTTTCTTATACATTTCTTTTTCGACGACTTTTTAGCATTTAAACCAGTGCTAATTAAAAAAGAACAATAAAATAAAATAGCAGTAGAAATAAAAATCTGATAATTAGATCATTTTTCAGATGACAAAAAAGTATGAAATAAAAATGATTTAAAAAAAAGGCAAGCATTAAAAAACTAAATCGTGAACAATCGTTTTTTTTATAGAAATGGAAACAAAAATCCACCCTTAAAAATGTTTTAAAATACCAAATTTTTAAATTCAAGATTTATATTTATACTATTTTACTTTAAAGATGAAATTAAACAGTTTAAACTGTTTATAGTAAATATGATCAATTCATGAAGTGTAAATGAAACGATTTTAAAGCAAATTATACTATTAAAAATTAAAAATTGTGGTTTGTTATTAAAGTTAAAAAGTTTGCAATTCATATGCATATATTTCAGAACAGATCATTATTATTACAGATCGTTCCATTCTAAAATATTATTATTTACTACTGTGACCAAAAAGGAATACCAATTTTTTTTTTCAAAATTTTTTTATTTATTCTTCCAAATTTATTACATCGCCTTCAAAGTAATCCCCTCCGAACACAATGCACTTATGCAAACTTTTTTTTCCAATCCTCAACGCATGCTAAAAAGTCATCAGCAGGGATGGCCAGTCGATTCACGCTGAATCTCTACAGTCAACACAAAACGGTGTCACCGGAGTGATGTTTTGAATTTAAGGAATAACCAGAAGTAGCACGGTATGAATACAGTGGTTGTGGAATGATATCGGTTTCATTTTTGGCGAAAAAGTCACGAAGAATCAATGCAATGTGAGCTGGCGTATTCAATGCTTTTGGTACTAATCGAGATTTGACGCGTTTGAGGCCCAAATAGAATTGACCGATCCTTTTGAAGTTCCAACATCATAAGCAAGGTCTCTAATATGTTTGGAAGCACCAAATCTTTAATTCTTTGGACATAAGCTTCGTCGGTTGCGGTTGATGGTCGATCAGAGGGCTCTTCGTCTTCAACGTGTTCTCTGACTTCTTTGAACTGTTTATACCACTTCTAAACATTTCTTTTCGATATAAGAATGCACACCGAATGCCTTCTGCAACATTCTATACGCTTCCGCAAACAAAATTGAATGCAAATTCTTTGCTCAATTCATTCAGACGTTTCAAAAATCGCCGGAATCAGTTTTAGCGTCTCACAAAACCAAGCGTAACTCAAGCAATAATGAATATTTTGATGTCAAATTTCACACAGATGTCAAGGACAGTGCCAGCAACCTAAAAAGAAAAAAAAAATCAAAATTCCATAAGGCCGGGGAATGTTAAATTCGAAAGTGGTCTTACTCTTTGGATACACTAATATTTATATATTGATATTATTTTATATTTTGATGTGTTGTTTCTTATCCCACTTTGTTGACAGCAACATCTAGACAAGTACATGAACACGTGTGTTCTCATGAGGGAAGGGGGAGGTGCTCCTGTTCTGATAGATCACTTGCAGGCAGAAGTCTAACTTGGCACCGTGTCGATCAAGGAGGATCAAGGAGGTGCCTTCCGGTAGGATATTTAGACACAAAAGGCAATTTATTATACTTTCAACTTTATATATTAAGGCAAGTATATGTATGTGTGTCTGTGTCTAATCATATTTGTTCTGAAGTAATGGACGGACATCCCATGAGTATTCAATTGATCGGTGGATAAATATTGATATTGGCAACTGATTGATATTGATTGTCCATATGAATTGGATTGATATTGATTGTCAATATCAATTGGATTGATTGATTGTGAATATCAATTGGATTGATACTAATTGTCAATATCAATTGGATTGATATTGATTGTCAATATCAATTGGATTGATATTGACAATCGATCCAATTGATTCATCCCATCTACTCATAGATGGAGGGAAAAGGGCAGCTTCTGTTGTGATGGAGCACCTGTAGGTAGAATTCTAAATTGGCCCAGGATCGCTGAAGACGGAAGACAGTGCATTCTGTGAAGATTTTTAGGGGTAACTATCTCGCATTTGCATATCGTATGGGAGAAAACCCAGAAAACCCCCATCAAGTAGTCCGACGAGACAAGATGAGTAACATCATACATGTCATCGAGTTTCCTCTGTTTCTGAATCAGTGTATACAACAAAGCTACCAGCGGATTGAATCTCAGCCCTAATGCTCACGTTGCTACAGAGATAAGAGTGGGGCATTAATTTTATACGTGTGCTTCTTGAATACTTGCAATTACTTATAAAATATAAAATATATTATTGATTTGTTTTTGGTTATTAGCTATCTTTCTGTGAATACAATTTCCTGATTGATTTTCGCAAAGGGTGTTAATTATGCATTTCATTCTTGTACAAAAAGTTTACATAAGTATTTTGTTAATTTTGATTGAATTATTACATTAAGCAAAGTGATTAGATGAATTTTGATGATTGAATAAATAATTAAAACATGAGTCGAAATAATATAATAAAAATTTCAAGAATAAACAATAAAAGACAGAAAATGGTTTTGGCTGGTATCAACTTAAGATAATGAGTAATGAGTCAACTTAAGATATGAGTCTCGATAAAGGTACTGTCTTTGCTGATAACTTGAAGCTTTTCTCCCAGAAAAACGCAGAAAGCCTATTTTGCCCATCATACTGAAAAGTCAAAAATTTATGTGACGCTTTTATCAGCAAAATAAATTTTTTCGAATTCCTCAGTCAGTCAATAGAAGCGATTTCACGGCCATCATTCGCAAACTAAATGTCAGAAAATTTTCAAGTACATGATACATAATAAAACAATTATTACTATAATTCGATTAAATTATTCAACAAATGTTCGATACTTCATCATTCCTCAATTTCATGGAAGCATGCCACTTCATTATGATTCCCAAACAAGTGAAGGTCACAAATTTCCTCAAAATTTAAGAACGATAAGTATCCTAAGTCGTGTGTCTAAAGAGTTTGAGAAAATAATCCATCAAAGAATTTTCGCACTCTTTCGATAGGGACTAGACACGTTTTTTCTGTATAATAATTTGGGTTCCACAATTCATCAATTCCTTCAAGTTACTAAAATCCTAACTAGGAATGAGCTACAAGCTTATCACACGTCTTTCTGCAACTTACTAAAGTTTTCAATCGCTTATGACATGATGGTCTGGTATTTAAAATTAACTTTCCTGTTTAACTCATTAATCACATTTATAATTACTTTCAAAATATAACTATTTAAGTAATCATAGACGGGGTTTCATCGCGACATGGTAGAGTATAAGCTAATATTCCACAAAGAAGCGTTTTAAACTCGATATTATATAATATTTTCTCTTAGGATATAGTGCACTAAGGCATGTTAGCACTTTCCTGTTTGCTGATAACTCGGTTGCCTTTGTTCAAGAAAAGACAGTGAACTTCATAATCGAAACACTTCAAAAAAGTTTAGATTCCCTGGAAAAATGACTTTGACTAGCGAAAAGGACTAGCGTTGATGGCAATTTTCCTTTGACCTTAAGGGAAAAAAATGTACTTAACGTCAAAGGAAAATTGCCATCAACGCTAGTAAAACAAAAACAATAATTAATCGAAATGGAAATGCCAGGATTCCAAGCTATAATATTCTTCTTTACGACGAATTGATGAGTTGGTTCAATGAAAGTTAAATCTATTAACTTTAGTCATTGATATCAATATAACATTCCGAAGGCTGACTGAAACTATCAAAACCAAATATTGGAATAAAATACAACTAAGCTGATATATGTTCCAACTTATCTCTAACAAACGATACTACGCTTATCTCTTACAAATGATATTACGCTTATCTCTTACAAATAATATTACGCTTACCTCTTACAAATAATGCTACACTTATCTCTTACAAATATGGCTACGCTTATCTCTTACAAATATGGCTACGCTTATGTCTTAAAAACGATACTATGCTTACCTTTTACAAATGATACTATGCTTACCTCTTACAAATGATACTACGCTTAGCTCTTCAAATCTACTATATAAGTACCCGAACCTTTTCATATGGTTGTTGTCAAAATATGGAAACATTCTGCAAAAACTAACCATAGTAATATTGAATTCCTACAAAACGAAATACTTTGTATTATTACAGCTTCCTGATATATTCATGATAATGCAAACCACAATAACCTAAATATGGAAAAAATTGAGATTTCATCAAGTAAACCTCAAGAATCTACTTTCATGGAGTCATCAATCATAATAACAATCTGATAATCTGATTAAAGATATTTTCTTTACCCAAAACGAAGTAACTGTTAAATATTCATAATCCACTACCAATTGGAATATAAATCCTAAAATACCTTAAACTTCGAAACTCATTGAAATTCTTTCATGAATCCTCTAGATCTATTCATCCTTCTTGAAATTACTTCAACACATACGCAGTTGCGCATTCAAACTTGTTTAAAGTTCATCTTTCCTGACTTAAATGTAATTTTGCCTCTTCATTAAAGACTCTTCCTACTAGATGAAGCCATCTAATGTAACTACAGTTCAGAAACATTTAAACTGACTTCTTTACAATTCTTTTGGACTTTTCATCATTACTCTTTTTTTCAAATTTGAAACCTATGTATTATTTTTTCCCCTATTTTTCTCTCCTTCCCTTAATTTAATTATTTTCTTTTAATTCTTAATCCCCTGCCACTTCTTGAAAATAAAAATAAAAAGTTTGATTCTGAAATTATATAGTATATGGGCATGCGCACAAGAACTCGACACTTCTATCTAATTTTGATTGATTGATTGCTTAGGCTTCAGAAAAAAAAATAAAGTGTAGAAATTCATTATCCTGGATAAAGTCGAATGCATTTAATAAATTTGTGATAGAAAGCTGCGCATGGCCTTTTTCTGTTTCTAATTTCATGGCGAATAGAAGTTGGAAGATCATGGATAAGCAGAATATTTGTATTTTGAAGTTTATGGAGGAGCTTTTGTGTTTGGCGTGATCCATGATAAGTCCCAGTCTGAGTTCATTATAAATAGATTCCCTTCTGAAATGAATGGCACATTAGTAATTTTTAGAATCTGAGTGTTCTGAAAAACCTGTAGTCTGGTTATTGCTGTGGTAATTCAAACCGGGGGGTGACATCAAGAAGAATCGATCTTATGATGGAGGTATAGAGTAAGATTTGGCTCTGATCGAGAGTTGCTGGTGTGATGAAGTGGTTTAATAGCTTTAAAAACAATGGTAGCTTTGTTAATCGAGTTTTTAACTTGTGCGGTGAAAGTAAATTTTGTATCTATAATTAAGTATCCATGGGGCCTGATGGCTACTGCTCTGACGCTCGGTACCACAGGTTTCGCGTTCGAATCCCGGCGATACCATGTACGTTTGAAGTAATCCGGAATCCACTTTAAACCGTATGCTCCGGTGTAATAGGATCGATCGTGCAATAAAAGAATTTATATTGATCTTTCATTTTTTTTCCAATAGCAAGTTCATAGGACAACATATATAAAAAAATACAACGAACGATATTGAAACAAATGACATCAATTAATCTATCAACTTAAGCATGGCAATATAACAACGCTTCCATAAATAAACAGGAGGCGGTACATAACTGGCAGTAAGGAGAGACACATTAATTTAGACTGAAGGCCGTGTTTGTCGATCATTTTGCCATACTATACGTTGTCCGAAGTGCACCACGAGGAGGTTCTTGATCTTCCATAGACACAATATCCCAGAGGTGCCATGGGTGTTTGTAGTGTTTCGGAATCCACTTTAAACTGTAGGTCCCAGTCTGTTTAGCCCAAAGTGTGCACAAGATGACCGTAGAGCGGCAAAACCAAACCATTGAGACAAAATTGTGGGGATAATTGATGATTTTTGAATGATTAGCACTGCGATTTAGGAGGGCAGTGCCATCTGTATATATTGCTGAGTAAATATTAGGAGATTTCTAGAAGTTGTAAACGTAAATATTGAAAAGAAGCGAGCCCTGGAACAATCTCTAGCAATCACGCAATATGTTGATATTTTATTATTTAGTTTCATCCGGAAACTAGCGGTCACTTAAGAACGAGCTAATTTAGGAGCGCGAGTGGCTGGAAGTTTAATTATTTTAAATTAAGTCGTTGAGCCATATTTTAACGAAGCGTATTCCAGTGTGAATTTTATTGGTGGAACGTTCGAAATTTAATTGGACGACTCTGAATAATTGATTCATTTTATGTATACAACGACTTGCCGAAATCAAAATGTTGTGGGATTAAAATGTTGTTCATTGTACACAAACCATTTATGCGTTTAAGTATAGCGAGTTCGAAAATTTCACTGCTAAATACTTCAAATGAAATTGGTTGATAGTTCTGTTTTAGTGAAGTACAGTTGGTGGGTTTATGAATCGATGAAATCATTGCTGTTTGCCAGCATTTAGAAAATATCAGATCTGAAGTAAGTTTATTATTAACAACTGCATATATTTTGTGGTAAAATGCATGATCATTTGATTAATGGGTATGATCTTCGCCGGGAGCCTTTTTGAATTTTAGACTTCATGAAGTTTAAAATTTCGACGTTTGCAATTCTATTAATATAGTATACATGCTATGAGTTAAGATAATTATTAGCTGTAGAAATAACTCAGAAATCTGAGTAATCGTTGTGTTCAATCGGGTTTAATTAAAATTGCTTCACCTAACAGTCAGCAATAATTTCGGCTTTATTGGCCGGTATAACTGATTCTGAATTAAACAAAGGGATTATTGCGATGAAATTTTATAGTGCAGAAACATTTTTCCAGGTTGTGGTACTATTATTTGTGAGCGTTGCCGTGTGTTTGGGCCATACATTGTTTTTAAAAATCATTGTGTTGTTGCGATTATATTGTGAAATATTGTTTATTTCAGATTTAAGAGACTGGTATATGGTACTTTTCCACAGAGCGTCCACGTCGAAAATAAGTAAGTTTGATTAAATTTTTGGTGTCCTGTGGTAGTTTTTTCCTTGAAAAAATTGATTTGATTTTTTATTGCAGTACTCTGGGGCGATATTTCAACCAAGAACAAAATTCAAGCTATTTAATCAAGCCATGTCAATCTGCTGTATCAACGTACAAGCTGTATTATATGAAAGTTACAGAATAAATTAATAACAGTAAGATTAGAGAATGAAAAACTTACAGAAAAATTCTACTGTGATCTATCTACTTGAAATTGTGATTATTGAACAATTTAATAAAAAAAAAAAATGAAAAACTGTTTTAATGTAGGAAACTTAATAGCATATTAATTTTCCTTTTGCGCATTAACATTTTGCATTCAATATTCGACAAAAAATTTAATTTTTTTCTGCTGCAAGAGACTTTTGAGACATTTTTTGGTAATTAGATTTTATAGCCCAAACTGGACATTCATAAGTTTAGATAAGTCTGAGCATGAATATAAAAATAAAAAGCTTATTCGTTCAGCTCATCTTCAAATGGCTGTTGATAACAGGGTAATTCTTTCGCGTTTGTTTCTGAATTTTATCATTCAGAAACATTCTTTTTTTTCCATTTTATCATTAATCGGATCAATAAAATAAAAATGCAATAAATATACATGTTTTCTTATAATATAATGATTATCTTCTGCAAAAAAAAATTAAGATTTTCATATAATGGTTGTATTAACAATTTTGTTTTTCTTGCACTATACATTATTATAAATTTTATTCGCCATTTTTTTCCTGATATTTTACGATTTATTACTACACTAGATTGAATATGATTTCATCATTTTTAAAATTAAAAAAAATTGTATTATTGTGTTAAAAGTTTTCTTTAAATATTCGTACCTTTTAAAATATTTTCTAGTTCGCCTAAGTGCAGCTAGCTTGATTGGTTTATTTTATAAAAGTACTCAAATTATACCGAAATAAATTTGAAACTTGAGTATCGAAAAATAATCTGAGTAGTTTTGATTGCAAAATAAAACGCTGCGATATTAACTAATATAAAATTATTTACAAAATTAATTGCCATTGGTATAGCAACCAGTTTTTTAAGAAAAGCTGAATAAATTCAATTCTTCTGATTTATTTAGTAAATAACAGTCTCTAAATTAAGTAGTAAATTATATTCACGGTTTTAAGGCATTATAATGAGGGAATCAAACTTCAGCTGGTTTCAACTATTAACTTTTATTTTAGCTTAAGTTTTCAATTTAAATAGCTGCTAATTAGCAAAAGTATTTCTTCAATACAGGTTTACATTACTCTTTATATTTTCCGTTGCCAAAAAATATAAATCAACCATTTCTAACTACATTTATTTCATAAAATTACAATAATAAGATTTATTCTGGTTAAATATATTAAAATTCGCATTATTTATCCAACGTTTATATTTCATTCATGGGTAATTCGTATTTTAATTACTAATCAAAACTTGGGATTCTACTATGAGAAAAATCACAATGCTATTCATTATCAAATTTCATTTAATTATTTTTACTGTCTTCCTTTTCATTGGCGCAACAGCCCCATGGTGGGCCAAGACCGTCTATCTACTGGCAGATTTTGAGACAGGAGATGATTTCTTTTTAGGGGTAGGGTTGGCAGTTTTGCGCTCAACTCTCTGCAGTCATATTAGACCGGTACCTACTGTTTAAAATGGACTTCGAACATCAATGGCACTGCCGCGGCTCGAACCCGAAACCTGCAGCACCGAACATCAGAGTGCTAATTATTTTTACTCACTAAGATTTTTCCAATGTATTCAAATCAATAATAGTTTATTATACAAATTATACATGTACATTATAAAAACTATTGTTAGTATTTTTTAAATCTTTTTTTTTTTTAGTATAACGTAACGCAAAATGTAAATAACTAATAGTTTGTTTCATTCCCAGCATATATACATCTCCTGAGAAAAATCAGACATAAGAAATACTGACCATTACTTTCTCATCAGGACAAATGTTTGACACTTATGCATGAATATATACAGGGCAATTATAATTAAAGTTCCACTTTCAAAATGCTGTATTAAGAGAACCACTCGTCACAATGTGTTCAAATTTGAACTGAAAATACTTGAAGAAGGGGAAACGGTATGTCATCAAAAAAAATTCCAACGACTTTTCCCATCCAATTTAGTATGACCTTGCCATGGTGGATAGGCTTTCCTTAGCAAGGTCACAACTGTTGAATGACTTGAAAGTCCCTTTTTCCGTCAAAAAACCAAAACAATCAACCACATTTAACACTACAGTTAGTTTAATGTGCAACTCATGCCAAATATGTTGTAATTTCCATCCAAAATATCAATGGTAGCCGAATTACCTTTTTTTATGACGCTTACAACGCCATCTGTTAATACACTTTGGAACTTTTTGATGCTGTACCGTTTTCCCCATTCTTCAAGTATGTTCAGTTCAAATTTGAACTCATTGTGACGAGTGGTTCTTTTTTTACAGCATTTTGAAAATATGACTTTAATTGTAATCACCCTGTATGGAAGATTCAACTAATTAGTACAGCGAATCCACACTCCTAAGAACGAATACATCTGAAGTTAATGCCTACTCCCTTTCAGAAACTGACCTTAAAGAACATGTTTGAAAGGTTAAAATATTTTTAATATTAACCTTAATAACCTGCTGTAAGAGTAGTTGCACCCATTGCTTGCCCTGAATTTGACGCAGAATACTTAACAATTTATAAATAGTCAATGATGTTATTTTTAAATCTTAACCAAAGACTTATACTCAACTTAAGAAATTTTGCAGTTTTTAAAAGAAGTTGTTCGATCGCTTCTTCGAAAGCTTTAACATTCTTGGGAAGCTAGTAATATTTCTCATTTAAGCATATAAAAAGCTGAAGACGTCATATCGGATGTCGATAATGATATGAAACCCGTTTTGCAGATGGGTAAGTATTTCTCTTCTAGAAGGATACATTCAAGACCAAGAAAAAAAAAATCGATTTTACGAGAAATAGCTAGGCCAGGGTTGGCTAACCCACGGCTCACCCAGAATATTTTTCCGGCCCGTGAGAATTATCATATTTTTACAAAATATATTTATTTCATGATGACCAAAGTAGTGAAAAACAGTGCATTAAAAAATACGTTATGCCTTCATGCTATATATTTAGAAAATAACTGTCAAAACTTTGAGAAAAAATTAACTTTGATTTTAAAATAATACTACTGCGCCCAAAAAAGTTAGAATAATTATTATTTTTTCAAAAACTATTCATTTATTCTTCCAAATTTATTTCATCGCCTTCAAAGTAATCCACTCAGGACAAAATGCACTGATGCAAAATTTTTTTCGAATCCTCAATGTATGCTAAAAAGTCGTCCGCTCCGGACACAATAAACTTACGACAACTCTTTTTAAAATCCTCAATGTATGATAAAAAATCATTGGTAGGGATGACATTCAAAGCGCGCGACGATTCACGTTAAATCTCTTCAATCGACTCTAAACGGTGTCCCCAGAGTGGTCTTTTGAGTTCTGGGAATAGCCAGAAGTCGCACAATGTGAATACGGTGGTTGTGGAACGTTATGGGTTTCATTTTTGAAAACAAAATCACGAATAATCAATGCAGTGTGAGCTGGCGCATTCAGCGCTTTCGGTACTAATTGACGCATTTGAGGCTCCAACATCATCAGCAAGGTCTCTAATTGTAAATAGGCGGTTTACAAGCAATAAATGTTTAATTTTTTGGACATGAGATTCGTCGGTTGAGGTTAATGGTCACCATAGGACTCTTCGTCTTCAAAGCCTTCTCTGCCTTATTTGAACTGCTTATACCACTTCTAAACATTTCTTTTCAATATAGGAATGATCACCAAAGGTCTTTCTGCAACATTTCATGCGTATCCTCAAATAAAATTTAATGCACGTTCTTTTCTTAATTAATTCAGACATTTTAAAAATCACCGAAATCAGTTTTAGCGTCTCGCAAAGCCAAGCGTAACTGAAACACTAATAAATATTTTGACGTCAAATATCACACAGATGTCAAGGACAGTTCTAGCAAAATGAAAAAGAAAAACGGAAATTTTAAATTGCAAATTGGTCTTACTTTTTGGACACAGTAGTACGTTAAAAATTACTTGGAATGTTCGAAAAGAAAGGAAACGTCAAAGAAAAGAAAGAAAGAAAAGAGCGAGAATGACAGACTTCTAATCAAATCCCAACTTTATTATAGATTGTTAACTAAACATTTCTCAGTGACAACACCGGTTGCGCTGTACTTCATCTCGGGTGAGTCTCGCGGCCTACTGCTCATTTCTCCTGGACACCACGGGGAGTGCTGTTGCAGTGCGTAGGAGGAAGCACGATTTCACAAATAGAATCGGATTGAAAATATCATAGTGTAGCAGAATTTGATACATAATTAAAACCGTAATTTCTGACACTTGGCATAAAATTTGTATTTATTGTAGTTAGCTGACATTTATTTCAATAGATTTAAAAAAAAAAAAAAAAAAAACAGTTAAAATTTATTTAAATCTAAAAAAGCAAACCATTAATGCTGTCAAACTAACATTTATGGGAAAAATAATTTAGTTTTCACCAATTAAAAATATTTCAATGCAGATTCAAAAACCTTGAAGATATTCTAGTCTCGAAGGAAATGCATTTATAGATGACTTGAATATAGTTTACATGGGTGTGCAAATATTTTAAAAGTACCTACATACGACTTTATGTGACAAAAAATTCTCGGTTTTATATTTTAACTTGAATGGATTACAAGCAAAACAAGGGTTCGCATTAAATCTTGTGCATAAATTTAATGGATAAGAATTTTTCGATTATCTTTTAATTTTTGAAGTAAACAATAAATTCATAATCACCATATGTGTAGCAGCGCCACAGTGGACCAAGGCTATCTACCTCTGTCAGATTTCGAAACCGCAGAAGTTTTCTTTTTACGGGGTAAAGTTTTTATCCCTACGTCCAACAGTCGTATTAGACCAGAATCTAAGGTTTAAAGGGGGTTCTAACATCATTAATATCAATTACAATATTTCAATGAATATTTAATAAGACTAAACTAGAAAAACCGCAGATTAATCGACAAATCCAAATGCTTTAAGAATTCAACTGATTTATTAAAATATTTGACATTTCACAAAAAAACTATTGAGACTAACTGAGAACAGACCTTAAATGTAAAGTATATAAATTTCATTCATAATTTTGGAGAGGGGGTAGGCAAGACAGCTAGAAACCCATTGGCTGCTCTCCTGGTATACTCTAGGTATACAATACAATATATTAAAAATTACTTGAGACATTTGAAAAGAAAGGAAACTTCAAAGAAAGGAACGAGAATGACGCTTAGACAGAAATGAAATATTTGAAATCTCGACATCACGCAACAAAGAAATCCTTTTTCATTCCGAGCAGTAAGAGCCGAAATCCAAATTTTATGAGTGGAACCTTCCGGTCGAAATTGCAGGATGCGAAAAGCATCTGTACCAAAACACAGAAAATATGCCCGACAATCGTAAAAGTTTTTCTTTCCGCAATACTTCAGAGTGAAAAAACGTATCGAAGTGGTAAAAAGAAAAAGAAATCAGAAATAAATACTGAAAAGCTTGAGGCATCATCGCTCAAATTGTCTTTCTGACTCTTTGAATCGATAGCCAAATTCAGACAGCCAAAGGATTGTTCAACTGCAATACATACAGTCAGTATGATGCAAGATCCATAACGCCAGATTTGAATTTCCTTCGTTTTTTTACAATGAAATCTACAAAAATCCAAACAAAATAAAACCTGGATATATGGGCATGTGTGCTTGTTAAAACAGCGATGAAATAACGAAGTATTTTTTGAAAGATTACAGCTTTCATGCAAGTTATATTTCATTGATGTGTTTCAACCCGCTTTTATAAAAATGAAAAATAGTGTTCAGTCCACCATCGGGGATTTGAAAAGTGGCGAGGGTACAACTAAACTTTACGTTTTTTTCTGTCTCTTTGCAATACATGTACAAATGTTATGTACAAATTCCACATATGAACTATTCCCGGGCACTATAGTCCATGTTAGACCATAGCCGTCTGCGTACTAGCAGATACCGAAGCAGTAGATGTTTTCTTTTTTTATGGGATATAGTTGTCAGCCCAACTCTCTACAGTTGTTTTAGACCGGGAGCTCGGAATAAAGTAGATTCTAATATCATTAATACAAATCTAATATATTTAATAAAATTAAACTAAAGAAACGGTAGCTCAATTAACAAATTCGAGCGCTGTGAAAACTCCATAAGATAGAACGTCATGTACACATTTCGCATATGATCTTGGGAAGAGGGAATCCAGATTGCGAAAACCCATTGGACTCAATATTGGTCTACTGTAGGTACACAATACAATACATTAAAAAAGAATTGCAACAAGAAAGCAAACGTCAAAGAAAAGAACGAAGATGACGCTTCACTAGAAATAAAACGTTTGAAATCTCGGTATCACACACAAAAAAATCCTTTTTCCTCTGCGAAGTAAGAGTCCCCTTTTTCCGAAATCTAAAATTTTATGAGTGAAACAGGATGAGAAAAGCATCTGTACGAAAACACAGAAAATATGCCCGACAATCATAAAAATTTTTCAATTCGCAATACTTCAGAGTGAAAAAAACATATCGAAATGGTGAAAAGAAAAAGCAATCAGAAATAAACACAGAAATACTTCAGGCATCATCGTTCAAATAGCCTTTCTGACTCCTTAAATCGATAGCCAAATTCAGACAGCCAAAGGATTGTTCAACTGCAATACATGGAATCAGTATGATCCAAGATCCATAACGCCAGATTTGAATTTCCTTCTTGTTTTTAGAGTGAAATCTAACAAAAATCCAAACAAAATAAAACCTGGAGATGTAGGCATGTGTGATTTATGAAAACAGCGATGAAATAACGAAGTATTTTTTGAAAGATTAAAGCTTTCATGCAAGTTGTATTTTATTGATATGTTTCATCCCGCTTTTATAAGAATGAAAAATAGTATTCCGTCCAACATCGGGGATTTGAAAAGTGACGAGGGTACATTTAAACTTTGCAATTTTTTTACTATCTCTTCAGAAACCACACCATCCGTAGGACACGTTCAAGAACTGGGTTTATGTTGGGAGATAAAATGCTAGAGACCTCTCTAGATTATATTTTCTTTATCTTTTGCACTTCCATACTTAATGCATTTCCCTTTGATCAGTTTTCAGATAAAGCGATAAATCTTTGAGATGTAGAAGACGATAGTACGAAAAGGGAAGGGAGGGATTTTTATTCTAAGAAATAGTAAAAAAATAACATATGTCTTAATTTATCTTTAACCTTTCATGATAGCCAGAAAACGTTTTGGTAAACCTTTTTACTTTTCCAGGTTTTACTGAATTTTTTAAACAATTTTTAAATCGGATTCAACAAAATCCTATAAAATTTCCAGCATAATTCTGATATATGGGTTACACTAATGCTTACATTTCAAATAATAATTTTTTATCATTTAATATTGAAAAATATATATTATTAATTTTAAAAAAATGTAATTTATTTTAAAAATTAAAATTACACCATTTGTTCACCAATTTATGCCGCATATATATAACATTCAACTGTATATTATTCGACAGAATTATTCGAAAGAAATTATAATTAAGAGTTAAGATTGTATTACAAAAAATATAAAAAAATATGTATATAATATGCATTACTCAAAAAATAAGAATTTATTTTTTTTGTTAAATAAATATAAATAAATTATAAATTAAAATTCCATCTATTTTTCTCTTTTGCTAACTCAGAGGTAACATCGTTAATTACTAATTAATAGCACTACAGGCCATGTTAAACCAAAGGAGTCCGTCTGCTTGCAGATTCCTGAACAGAAGATATTTTCTTTTACGGGTTACAGTTATCAGCACCACGCCTAAATCTCTACAATTGTATTAGATTGGGACCTGGGGTTTAAAAGGGATTCTAATATCATAAATGGCATTTGCACTATAACGATAAATATTTTATAAAAATAATCTAGAAAAAAACAGCAAATCAATCAGCAAATTCAAGTGCTATCAAATATTTTAATTGATTCATTTAAATACTAAATATTTAACGAAAAACATTGAGCCTAAATGGGAACGGACCATAAGTTTGAAGCGTACACATTTCATTCATGATTTTGGAGCGAGAAAAGGCAAGTCAGCTAGAAACCCATTGTCTGTTCTCCTGGTCTATCCTAGGCACTAACGCGATACATTAAATATTACTTCGGAAATTTGAAAAGAAAGGAAACGTCAAAGAATAGACCGAGAATGATGCTTCGCCAGAAATGAAATGTTTGAAATCTCCGTATCACGCAACAAAGAAATCCTTTTTTTCCTGTGTCAGTGCGAAGTAAGAGCCCCCTTTTTCCGAAATTCAAAATTTTATGAGTGAAATCTTCCGGTTGAAATTACAGGATGCCAAAAGCACCTGTACGATAACACAGAAAATATGCCGGACAATCATAAAAGTTTTTCTTTCCACAATACTTCAGAGTGAAAAAACGTATCGAAGTGGTCAAAAGAAATTAGAAATAAATACAGAAAAGCTTGAGGCATCATCGCTCAAATAGCCTTTCTGGCTATTTGAATCGATAGCCAAATTCAGACAGCCAAAGGATTGTTCAACTGCAATACATACAGTCAGTATGATGCAAGATCCATAACGCCAGATTTGAATTTCCTTGGTTTTTTTTACAATGAAATCTAACAAAAGAATCCCGCTTTTAAAAGAATGAAAAATAGTATTCCATCCAACATCGGGGATTTGAAAAGTGGCGAGGGTACAACTAAACTTGACAATTTTTTTCTTCTATCTCTTTATAAACCACACTATCGGTAATGCATGTTCAAGAACTGGGCTTATGTTGGGAGATAAAATGTTAGAGACCTCACTGGTTTATATTTTCTTTATCTTTTTCGCTTCCATACTTGATGCATTCGCTTTGATCAGTTTTCAGATAAAGTGATAAATCTTTGAGATGTAGGAGTAGATATTACGAAAAGTGAAGGGAAGGATTTTTATACTAAAAAATTGTAAAAAAAAAACCATATGTCTGATTTTGTCTTTAATCTTTCATGGTAACCAGAGAACGTTTTTCTGAAGCTTTTTACTTTTCCATTTTTTCCTGATTTTTTAAGATAATTTTTAAATCGGTTTCAACAAAATACTTTAAAACTTCCAGATAAGTCCCGATATATGTGTTGCACTGATGCTTTTTTTTCAAATAATTTGATTTTTATCATTTCCTTTTTTCAAATAATTTTATTTTCATCATTTCACTTTTAAAATTATTGATAAATAATTATTAAAAAATTAAATTATTTAAAAAAATAAAGTTATAAAATTGCATAAATTATTCCTCAATTTATATCACATGAAACAGTGCATTATTTGAAAAATAAAATATTAAAAAAAATCGAAGCTGAGAGAGATTTTAAATATTTATTTAAATATAAATTAAATTAAATTTGCATAAATTTGTCCTGTTGAGCAATTGTAGTGTTGTCGTTGTTTGTGCAGCTAGATTTTAATTGCCCGTGGTTGAGTTGAGACTTGAGGCATAGGTTTGAGACAAACTTTATTGACAAACACTACATACACACAGTTAGTCATTCAATATTTAACACATTTTAAAACATCTAATTAAATATTCGTTGGTGGACCTTACTTCTAAGCCAAATATTAAGCTATTTCCTCTCAGGATTATAGATCGTAAAGTAAACATTTCTCAGCGACAACACCGGTTGCGCTGTACTTTCTCTCGTGTGAGTCTCGAGGCCTACTGTCCATTTCTCCTGAACGCATTTTAATCTAAAAAGCAAAGCATTAAAGCTGTCAAAATAACATTTATGTGAAAAATAATGTGCATAATTTCAAAATCTAGTTTTCTTAATTAAAAAGATTTCAATATAGATTCAAAAACCTCGAAGATATTCTCGTCTGGTTCGAAAGATATTTATAGATGACTTGAATGTATTTTACATGGTGGGAATATATTTTGAAATCACATACATACAACTTTGTATATCTAAAAATTCTCTGTTTATATTTTGACTTACTTAAGGTTTAAAAACCAAACAAGTGTTCGCATTAAATCTTGTGCTTGAATTTAATGGATTAGGTGTTTTCATTATCTATTATTTTTTTAGGTAAACAATACATTAATCATCATCATCATATACGTGTAACAGCTCCACGGTGAACCAAGGCCATCTACCTATAGGCAGATTTCGAGACAGCAGATGTTTTCATTTTACGGGATAGAATTGTTATCCCTACGCCTAACGCTATACAATTGGATTAGACAAAAACCTACGGTTTAAAATGGTTTCTAACATCATTAATATCATTTACAATATTTCGATGAATATTTCATAAAACTAAACTAGAAAACAACAGATCAATCAACAAAGTCGAATGCTTTAAAAAATTTAACTGATTTCTTAAATATTACATATTTAACAAAAAACTATTGGGGCTAAGTGGAAACAGACTTTAAATTTGAAGTGTATACATTTCATTCAGGATTTTTGAAAGGAAGTAGGCAAGACAGCTAGAAACCCATTGGCTGTTCTCCTGATATGCTCAAAGGTACACAATGCAATACATTAAAAATTACTAGGAACATTTGAAAAAAAAAAAAAAAAAAAAAAAAAAAAAAAAAAACGTCAAAGAAGAGAACGAAAATAAATGACGCTTCGCCAGGAATGAAATATTTGAAATCTCTATATCACACAACAAAGAAATCCTTTTTCCTGTGCCACTGCCAAGTAAGAGTACTACCCTTCTTCCAAAGTTCAAAATTTTATGAGTGAAACCTTCCAATCGAAATTGCAGGATGCGGGAAGCATCTGTACGAAAACACAGAAAATATGCCCGACAATCGTAAAAGTTTTTCTTTCCGGAATACTTCAGAGTGAAAAAACGTATCGAAGTGGTAAAAAGAAAAAGAAATCAGAAATAAATACAGAAAAACTTGAGGCATCATCGCTCAAATAGTCTTTCTGACTCTTTGAATCGATAGCCAAATTCAGACAAGATAAAGGATTGTTCAACTGCAATACATACAGTCAGTACAGTTTCTTACAATGAAATCTAACAAAAATCCAAACAAAATAAAACGTGGATATATGGGCATGTCTGCTTTGTGAAAACAGCGATGAAATAACGAAGTATTTTTTGAAAGATTAAAGCTTTCATGCAAGTTGTATTTTATTGATGTGTTTCATCCCGCTTTTATAAGAATGAAAAATAGTATTCCGTCCACCATCGGGGATTTGAAAAGTGCCGAGGGTACAACTAAACTTTAAATTTTTTCCTTCTATCTCTTCACAAATCACACTCTCGGTAGGATACTTTCAAGAACTGGGTTTATGTTGGGAGATAAAATGTTAGAGACCTCTCTAGATTATATTTTCATCATCTTTTACGGTTTCATACTTGATGCATTCCTTTTGATCAGTTTTCAGATTAAAGTGATAAATCTTTGAGATGTAATAGTAGATATTACGGAAAGGGAAAAGAAGGGATTTTATTCTAAAAAATAGTAAAAAACACATGTCTGGTTTTATCTTTAATCTTTCATGGTAACCAGAAAACGTTTTGCTAAAGCTTTTTACTTTTCCAGGTTTTTCCTGAAATTTTTTGTTATACAATTTTTAAATTTTTATACAATTTTTAAATTTTTATACAATTGCGTCAAATATTCGTAATATGCAACAGTGCATTATTTGAAGGATTAGCATTTAAAAAAAAAAAAAGCTGAGAGAGATTTTGAAATCTTATTTAAATAAAATAAAATTAAATTGGCTTAAGTTGGTGCTGTTGAGCAAATGTTGTGTTGTCGTTGTATGTGCAGCTGAATTGTAATTGCGGGTGACTGGGTTGAGACTTGAGACATAGGTTTGAGAACTCACAGCTTTATTGACAAACACCACATACACACAATTAGAGGCACACAATATTGAACACATATAAAGACATCTAAGCAAATATTCGTGGAAGGACACCACTTCTAAGCCAAATATTAAGATATTTCCTCTCAGGATTGTAGATTGCAAAGTAAACGTTTCCATCGACAACACTGGTTGCGCTGTACTTCCTCTCGTGTGAGTCTCGAGGCCTACTGTCCATTTCTCCTGAACGCCACAGGGAGTGCTCTTGCAGTGCGTATGAGGAAGCACGGTTACACAAATAGAATCAGGTTGAAAATATGATAGTGCAGCAAGATTTGCTACATAATTGAAACGGTAATTTCTGATACTTAGCATAAAATTTGTATTTATTGTAGTTAGCTGATATTTATGTGAATAAATTTGAATAAGTCAGTTAAAATTCATTTAAATCTACAAAAAGCAAATCATTAATGTTATCAAACTAACATTTATGGGAAAAATGATGTGCATAATTTCAAAATCTATTTTCAACCAATTAAAAAGATTTCAATCCAGATTAAAAAAACCCTGAAGACATTCTCATCTGAATGGTAAGATATTTATAGATGATTTGAATGCATTTTAGATGGCTGGACATGTATTTTTAAAAGCGCAAACATGCTAAAAATTCAGGGTAGTGTATTTTAACTTGTTGAATATATTAGAAACGAAACATGGGTTCGCATTGAATCTTGTGCATAAATTTAATGGATAAGAATTTTTTCGGTTATTTTTTAATTTTTGAAGTAAACAATACATTCAAAATCATCATAGGTGTAACAGCTCCACTGTGGACTGAGGCCATCTACCTAACGGCCGATTTCGAAACAGCAGAAGTTTTCTTTTAACGGGGTAAAGTTGTTATCCCTACGCCCAATAATCTACAGTCGTATTAGATCGGAACCGACGCTCAAAGCTCTACAGCCGTATTAGACCGGAACCTACGTCCGAAGCTCTAAAGTCGTATTAAACCGGAACCTACGGTTTAAAGGGGATACTAACATCACTAATATAAATTACAATATTTCGATGAATATTTAATAAAACTAAACTAAAACAGTAGATCGATCAACAAATTCAAGTGTTATAAAACAATTTGTAACTTATTCATATAAATAATAAAAATTTAACAAAAAAATTTATGGGCCTAAGTGTTAACAGACTATAACTTTAAAGCGTACACATTTCATGTATGATCTTGAGTGGGGAGCAAGACCGCTAAAATCCCTTTGCTGTTCTCCTGGTCTACCTTAGGTTATACAACGCGATACAATAAAAATTGCTTGGGATATTTGAAAAGAAAGGAAGTGTCAAAGAAAAGAACGAGAATGACGCTTAGACAGAAATGAAATATTTGAAATCTCGGTATCACGCAACAAAGAAATCCTTTTTCCTCTGCCAAGTAAGAACCCCCTTGTTCCGAAATCCGAAATTTTATGAGTGAAACCTTCCGGTCGAAATTGTAAGATGCGAAAAGCATCTGTACGAAAACACAGAAGATATGCCCGACAATCATAAAAGTTTTTCTTTCCGCAATACTTCAAAGTGAAAAAACGTATTGAAGTGGTAAAAAGGAAAAGAAAACTGAAATAAATACAGAAAATCTTGAGGCATCAACGTTCAAATAGTCTTTCTGACTCATTGAATCGATAGCCACATTCAGGCAGCCAAAGGATTGTTCAACTGCAAAACATGCAATCACTATGATTCAAGATCCATAACGCTAGATTTGAATTTCCTTCGTTTCTTTTACAATGAAATCTAACATAAATCCAAACAAAATAAAACCTGGAGATATGGGCATGTGTGCTTTGTGAAAACAGTGATGAAATAACGAAGTATTTTTTGAAAGATTAAAGCTTTCATGCAAGTTGTATTTTATTGATGTGTTTCATTCCGATTTTATAAGAATGAAAAATAGTCTTCCGTCCACCATCGGGGATTTGAAAAGTGGCGAGGGTACAACTAAACTTTACATTTTTTTTTCTGTCTCTTTGCAAACCACACTATCGATAGTATCGAACTGGGTTTATGTTGGGAGATAAAATGTTAGAGACCTCTTTACATTATATTTTCTAGAGAGGTCTCTAACATTTTCTTTTTCGCTTCCATACTTGATGCATTCCCTTTGATCAGTTTTCAGATAAAGTGATAAATCTTTGAGATGTAGGAGTAGATATTACGGAAAGGAAAAGAAGGGATATTTATTCTAAAAAATAGTAAAAAAAAACATATGTCTGATTTTATCTTTAATCTTTCATGGTAGCCAGAAAATGTTTTGCTAATGGTTTTTACTTTTCCAGGTTTTCGTGAATTCTTTTAAACAATTTTTAAATCGGATTCAACAAAAACCTATAAAACTTCCAGCAAAGTCCCGATATATGTTTTGCACTTATGATTTTTGTTCAAATAAATTTTTTGTGAGGGTTTCATTTTTAAAAATATTTATTATTAATTGTTAAAATTTAATTTATTTAACAAAATAAAATTATACCAAATAATCACCATTTTATACCTGATTAATATTCAACATTAAATTGTTTGAAAGAATACATAAAAAATAGGAAATTATAACTAAGAGACAAGATGTATTGCAAAAAAAAAAAAAAAATATATGTATATAAGATATATTATTTAAAAAATAAAAATTTAATTTTTAACGAAAATATAAATAAATAAATTATAAATTAAAATTCAATTTCCTTTTCTCTTTTGCTGGCTCAGAAACATCATTAATATTTAACAACATAGTAACATAGTAATATAATATTAACAAATAGTAATATAGTAACAGCGCTCATAACTAACAACATAGTAACATAGCGTTAACAAATAGTAACATAGTAACATCTTTTATAACTAACTCCCCAGCTCTACAGTCTATGTTAAACTACGGCCGTCCATCTGGTTGAAAATTCCTAAACAGGAAAAGTTTTCTTTTTACTGGTATTGCCAGCCCTCTTCTACAGTTATATAAAACCGAAACCTCCGGTTTAAAGAGGATTCTAACATAGTTAATGTCAATTACAGTATTCCGATGAATATTTAATAAAACTAAAGTAAAACAAAGACAGGTCAATCAACAAATTCGAGTGCTTTAAAAAAAATTTAACTGATTCATTTAAATAATAAATATTTAACAAAATTTTATTGGGCCTAAGTGGCAACATATATTAACATTTACTATATGGGAACATACACTGAAGTGACAAAAGTCATGGATAGCAATATGCAAATTTTCAGATGGCAGTAGCATCGCGTAGAACAGATATAAATGCGCAGTGCTTTCGCAGAGCTTTCATTTCTGTTCAAGTTATTCATGTGAAGAGGTTTTGACGTGATGATGACCGCACGTCTGGAATTAACAGACTTTGAAAGCGGAATGTTAATTGGAGCTAGACGCATGGGTCATGCCATTTCGGAAATCGTTAGGGAATTCAACATTCCCAGATCCACTGTGTCAAGAGTGTGCCGAGTATGAAATTTCAGGCATGACATCCCACCATGGACAACGCAGTGGTCGACCGCCTGCACTTAACGACCGAGACCGGCGAGGTCTGCAAAGAGTCGTAAATTCTAACAGACAAGCAACACTGCGTCAAATAACCGCAGAAATCATTGTGGGACGTACAAGGGACTTGTCTGTTAGAACTGTGCGGAGAAATTTGGCTTTCTTGGGCTATTCCAGCAGAAGACCGACTCGAGTGCCTTTACTGACAGAACGACATCGCTTGCAGCGACTCTGGGCACGTGAGTATATCGGTTGGTCCCTAGATGAATGGAAAACCGTGGCCTGTTCCGATGAGTCACGATTTCAGTTGGTAAGAGCTGATGATAGGGTTCGAGTGTGGCGCAGACCCCACGAAGCCATGGACCCAAACTGTCAGCAAGGCACTGTTCAAGCTGGTGGTGGCTCCGTAATGGTGTGGGTTGTTTTTTCATGGCATGGACTTGGTACTCTGGTGCGACTGGACCGAACATTGACTGGAAATGCTTATGTTCAGCTACTTGGAGATCACTTGCAGCCATTCATGGACTTCATGTACCCAAACAACAATGGGATTTTTATGGATGACAATGCGCCATGTCACCGGGCCACAACTGTTCGCGATTGGTTTGAAGAACATTCTGGACAATTCCAACGAATGATCTGGCCACCTAGATAGCCCGATATGAGTCCCATCGAGCATTTATGGGACATCATCGAGAGGTCTGTTCGTGCCCAAAATCCTGCACCATCAACGCTTTCAGAATTATGGACGTCTATCGAGACAGCATGGCTCAATATTCCTGCAGAAGACTTCCAACGACTTGTTGAGTCCATGCCACGTCGAGTTGCTGCACTTCGCCGGGCGAAAGGAGGGCCGACACGATATTAAGAGGTATCCCATGACTTTTGTCACTTCAGTGTATACTATAAGATTGAACATCATGTACACATTTCAACTATGATCTTGAGGGGGGACAAAATAGCTAGAAATCTATCGACTGATGTTCTGGTCTACACTAGGTACACAATGCAATACCTTAAAAATTGCTTGGGACATTTTAAAGGAAAGAAAACGTCAAAAGCAAGAACGAGAATGGCACTTTACCAGAAATGAAATATTTGAAATCTCGGGTGTCACACAACAAAGAATTCCTCTTTTCTCTGCCACTGGCGAAGTAAGAGACTCCATTTTTCCGAAATCCAAAATTTTATGAGTGAAATCTTTCGGTCGAAATTGCCGGATGCGAAAAGCATCTGTGCGAAATCACAGAAAATATTTCCGACAATCTTAAAAGTTTTGCTTTCCGCAACACTTCAGAGTGAAAAAACGCAACGAAGTAATAAAAAGAAAAAGAAAAGAAATTAACACAGATAAGATTGAGGCATCATCGTTCAAATAAAATTTCTGGCTCTTTGAATCGATAGCCAAATTCAGACAGCCAAAGGATTGTTCAACTGCAATGCATACAATCTGTAAGATCCAAGATACATAACGCCAGATTTGAATTTCCTTCGTTTTTTAGAAAGAAATCTAACAAAAATTCAAACAAAATAAAACCTATAGATATGGGCATGTGTGCTTTGTGAAAACAGCGATGAAATAACGAATATTTTTGGGAGATTAAAGCTTTCAAGCAAGTTATATTTTATGGATGTATTTCATTCCGCTTTTATAAGAATGAAAAATAGTATTCTGTCCACCATCGGGGATTTAAAAATTGGCGAGGGTACAACTAGACTTTACATTTTTCTCTCTCTCTTTTTACAAACCACATTATCGGTAGGACACGTTCAAGAACTGGATATATGTTGGGACATAAAATGCTAGAGACCTCTCTACATCATATTTTCTTTAACTTTTGCGCTCCAGTACTTGATGCATTCCCTTTGATCAGTTTTCAGATAATGTGATAAATCTTTGAGATGCAGGAGTAGATATTACGGAAAGTGAAAAGGAGGGATTTTTACTCTAAAAAATATGTGTAATTCTCATATTATGTCTAATTCTCATGTCTAATTTTATATTATAAATTATTTTATGACTAATTCTCATAATATTCTCATATGTCTAATTTTATCTTTAATCTTTCATGGTAACCAGAAAACTTTTTGGTTGAAGCTTTTTACTTTTCCAGTTTTCCCTGAATTTTTAAATCGGATTCAAACAAAATCCTTTAAAATTTCCAGCTAACTCCCGATATATGTGTTGCACTGATGCTTTTTTTTTCAAATAAAAACTTTTTTTTAGGGTTTGAAATTTAAATTTTCAATGGCAGATTAATTTTTTTTTGAAAAAACATATAGAATGTTGAAGAAGGCATTTAGTGAGCATTTCTATATTCGAATAAAATGTTTAGAAGTGTTAAAAACAGTTCAAAGAAGGCAGAGAATGCGTTGAAGACGAAGAGCTCTTGGGTCGACTCTCAACCTTAACCGACGAAGCTCATGGCCAAAAAATTAAAGATTTGCTGCTTGCAAACCGTCGAATTATAATTGGTTGAGACCTTGCTGATGATGTGGTAATTTTAAAATTCCATTTTAAAAGATGTTTTGGGCCTCAAATGTGTAAAATCGTGATGGGTACCGAAAAAACACTGAATGCACCAGCGCACACTGCATTGATTCTTCCTGACGTTTTCGCCAAATATGAAACCCATATCATTCCACAGCCACCGTATTCACGTGGTATAGCATCGTGCTACTTCTGGCTATTCCAGGTAAATTTAATCTATAATTATTTCGGATTTTAAAATTTCTTTTAACTTTTTTTTCGTTCAAATAATGTATCATTGCATATTGATTATGTGATATAAATTAATAAATATTTGAAGTAATTTTTAAGTTTATTTTTTTAATAATTTAATTCATTAATATTTAATAATAAATATTTTTAAAACAGAGACCATAAAAAAATTTTATTTAAAAAAAAAAAAGCATCAGTGCAACACATATATCGGGACTTATCTGGAAGTTTTAAAGGATTTTGTTGAAACCGATTTAAAAATTATTTTTAAAAATCAGGAAAAAATGGAAAAGTAAACAGCTTCAGCAAAACGTTTTCTGGTTACCATGAAAGATTAAAGATAAAATCAGACATAAGTTTTTTTTTCTATTTTTTAGAAAAAAAATCCCTCCCTTCACTTTTCGTAATATATTATCCTACATCTTAAAGATTTATCACTTTATCTGAAAACTGATCAAAGGAAATGCATCAAGTATGGAAGTGAAAAAGATGAAGAAACTATAATCTAGAGAGGTTTCTAACATTTTATCTCTCAACATAAACCCAGTTCTTGAACGTGTCCTACCGATAGTGTGGTTTGTAAAGAGATAGAGAGAAAAAAAGGTAAAGTTTAGTTGTACCCTCGCCAACTTTTCAAATCCCCGATGGTGGACGGAATACTATTTTTCATTCTAGTAAAAGCGGGATGAAACACATCAATAAAATATAACTTGCATGAAAGCTCTAATCTTTCAAAAAATACTTCGTTATTTCATTGATGTTTTTACAAAGCACACATGCCCATATCTCCTGGTTTTATTTTGTTTGGATTTTTGTTAGATTTCATTCTAAAAATGCGAAGGAAATTCAAATCTGGCGTTATGTATCTTGGATCATACTGATTGTATGTATTGCAGTTGAACAATCCTTTGGCTGTCTGAATTTGGCTATCGATTCAAAGAGTCAGAAAGGCTATTTGAACGATGATGCCTCAAAGCTTTTCTGCATTTATTTCTGATTTCTTTTTCTTTTTACAACTTCGATACGTTTTTTCACTCTGAAGTATTGCGGAAAGAAAACTGTTATGATTGTCTGGCCTATTTTCTGTGTTTTCGTACAGATGCTTTTTGCATGCTGAAATTTCAACCGGAAGGTTTCACTCATAAAATTTTGTATTTTGGAAAAAGGAGGTTCTTACTTCGCAAAGGAAAAAGTATTTCTTTGTTGCGTGAAACCGAGATTTCAAATATTTCATTTCTGGTGAAGCGTCATTTTCGATATTTTCTTTTAAGTTTCCTTTCTTTTCAAATGTTTCAAATAATTTTTAATGTATTGCATTGTATACCTAGAGTAGACCAGGAGAACACATATGGATTTCTAGCTGTTTTGTACCCCCGTCGCCCCTAATGTGTACACCTCTAACTTATAGTCCGTTCCCACTTAGGCCTAATAGTTATGTACTAAACATTTAGTGTTTTAATGAATCAGTTAAATTTTTTATAGCACTTAAAATCGTTGATTGAACTACCATTTTTCCTAGTTCAGTTTTATTAAATATTCACCGGAATATTGTAATTGATATTAACGATTTTAAAATCATCTTTAAACCATAGTTTCTGGTGTAATAGGACTGTAGATTGTTAGTGTAGGGCTGACAAATGAACCCCTAAAAATAAAATATCTATTGTTTCGGAATCTGCCATTAGGGAGAAGGCCATGATTTAACATGGAGTACAGCGCCAGGGAACGAAGTTATCTCTCAGTTAGCAAAAGAGAAAAGGAGATGGAATTTTAAGCTATAATTTATTTATTTTTTATTTTTTAAATAATACATCTTATATACATATGTAATGTATATAAGATTTTGTGCAAAACATCTTATCTCTTAGTCATAATTTTCCCTTTTTATGTATTCTTTCAAATAATGTATTATTAAATATAAAGCATATGGTATAAATTGGTGAATATTTGGTGTAATTTTATTATATAAAATAAATTAATTTTTTAAGAATTAATAATATATATTTTAAAAATTAAATGATAAAAAAAATTTATTTGAAAAATAAGTATAAAGGTAACCCATATATCGAGACTTATTTGGAAATTTTAAAGGATTTTGTTGAATCCGATTAAAAAATTATTTTTAAAAATCAGGAAAAAAGGGAAAAGTAAAAAGCTATAGCAAAACGTTGTCTGGTTACCATGAAAGATTAAAGATAAAATGTTTTAAATATGTTTTTTTTTCTATTTTTTAGAAAAAAAATCCCTCCCTTCAATTTTCGTAATATCTTATCCTACCTCTTAAAGATTTATCACTTTATCTGAAAACTGATCAAAGGAAATGCATCAAGTATGGAAGTGAAAAAGATGAAGAAACTATAATCTAGAGAGGTCTCTAACATTTTATCTCCCAACATAAACCCAGTTCTTGAACGTGTCCTACCGATAGTGTGGTTTGTAAAGAGATAGAGAGAAAAAAATGTAAAGTTTAGTTGTACCCTCGCCACTTTTCAAATCCCCGATGGTGGACGGAATACTATTTTTCATTCTTATAAAAGCGGGATGAAACGCATTAATAAAATATAACTTGCATGAACGGTTTAATCTTTCAAAAAAATATTTCATTATTTCATCACTGTTTTCACAAAGCACACAAGTCAGTCTCCCTCTTTTCCAAGATCATTGGTGAAATGTGTACATGATGACCATTCTTATGGTTTTTTCGCACTTGATGGACCAATAATTTTTGTCAACTATTTAATTCTTAAATTAATTACTCAAAATTTTTTCATCACTTGAATTTGTTGATTGAGCTGCCGTTGTTCCTAGTTTAGTTTCATTAAATATTCATCGGAATGTTATAATTGACGTTAATGATGCTAGAATCAACTTTAAACAGTAAGTCTTGTAGGTGTAGAACTGACAGCTCTGCCCCGTAAAAAGAACTTATGTGCTCCCATATAGGCCAAATCTTTTGTTAAATATTTAAAATTTAAATGGTTCAGTTAAATTTTTAATAGCACTTGAATTTGTTGATTGATCTGATTTGTTGATTGATCGTATTTTCTAATTTAATTTTATTAAATATTCATCGGAATATTTAATTCACATTAATGATGTTCGAATCCACTTAAAATAGTAGGTCCCGTCTAATACGACTGTTGAGTGTTGGGCGTAGGGATACAACTGTACCCCGTAAAAAGAAAAGCTGTGCTGGCTAGAAATCTGCGAGTAGGTAGATGGCCTTGGTACACTGAGGAGCTGTTACGGCTACGATGATGAGGATGAATGTACTGTTTACTTCAGAAAATAAAAGATAATTGAAAAATTTTAATCCATTAAATTTAGGCACAAGATTCAATGCGAACCCTTGTTTGGTTTCTAATACATTCAACAAGTCAAAATATAAAACCGAGAATTCTTAGCCAAATAAAGTTGTATGTATGATTTTTTAAAATATACGTCAAACCATCAAAAATGCATTCAAGTCATCTATAAATATACCTCCATAGAGACGAGAAGGTCTTCAAGGTTTTTGAATTTGGAATGAAATCTTTTTAATTGGTGAAAACTAGATTTTAAAATCATGCACATTATTTTTCTCTTAAATGCTAGTTTGAGAACATTAATGGCTTGCGTTTCAGATTTATATAAATTTTAACTGTCTTATTTAAAATCTATTTACACAAATATTAAGTAACTAAATAAACATTTTATGCCAAGTGTTAGAAATTAATGTTGTTGTATCCTTCATGGAAGAATTGAAGATGGGGCCAGATTCTATTGAGATATAGAAGCCTGATTTCTGCTCCGTGTCGCTGAAGAAGAAGGGCAGTGCCAGAATTATTTAGCAAATTTTGCAACACTATGGTATTTTCAACCTGATCCTTTTGCTATGAAGGAGAATTTATGCCAATTTAATTTAATATATATTTAAATAAGATTTTAAAATGTCATTCAACTTTGATTTTTTTTAAATTTTTATTTTTTCAAATAATGTATTGATGCATATTAAGTATGTGGTATAAAACGATGAATATTTAATGTAATGTTTTAATTTTACTTTTTAAAATTAATCTTAAAAATAGTTTAATTTCTTAATAATCAATAAATATTTAAAAATAATATATATATATATATATATATATAGATATATATATTTATAGAAATAAAATTAATTAAATAAATAATATTTTAAATATTAAAAAATAAATATTAATAAATGAAATATAATGATATTTTTAAAAATTAAATGATGAAATTTTTTTTTATTTAAAGAGAAGTATCAAGGTAACCCATATATTGGGACTTATCCGGAAATTTTAAAGGATTTTGTTGAATCCGATTTAAAAACTGTTTAAAAAATCCAGGAAAATCCGGAAAAGTGAAAAACTTTAGAAAAAAGTTTTCTGGCTACCATGGAAGATTAAAGATAAAATCAGACATACGTTTTTTTTTCACTATTTTTCAGAATAAAAATCCCTTCCTTCCCTTTTCCTAATATCTACTCCTACATCTCAAAAATTTATCACTTTATCAGAAAACTGATCAAAGGGAATGCATCAACCGAAAAAAATCAAGAAAATATAATCTGGAGAGGTAACATAAACCCAGTTCTTGAACGTGTCCTACCCATAGTGTGGTTTGTAAAGAGGTAGAAGAAAAAAATGTAAAGTTTAGTTGTACCCTCGCCACTTTCCAAATCCCCGATGGTGGAAGGAATACTATTTTTCATTCTTAAAAAAGCGGGATGAAACACGCCTATAAAATATAACTTGCATGAAAGCTTTAATCTTTCAAAAAATACTACTTTATTTCCTAGCTATTTCCACAAAGCACACATGACCATAACTATAGGTTTTATTTTGTTTGGATTTTTGTTAGATTTCATTGTAAAAAAACGAAGGAAATTCAAATCTGGCGTTATGGATCTTGGATCATGCTGATTGTATGTATTGCAGTTGAACAATCCTTTGACTGTCTGAATTTCGCTATGGATTCGAAGAGTCAGAAAGGCTATTTGAACGATGATGCCTCAAGATTTTCTATATTTATTTCTGATTTCTTTTTCTTTTTACCACTTCGATACTTTTTTTCACTCTGAAGTATTGCGGAAAGAAAAACTTTTATGATTGTCGGGCATATTTTCTGTGATTTCCTATAGATGCTTTTCGTATCCTGCAATTTCAACCGGAAGATTTCACTCATAAAATTTTGGATTTTGGAAAAAGGCGGCTCTTACTTCGAGAAGGAAAAATGATTTTTTGTTGCGTGATACCGAGATTTCGAATATTTCGTTTTTGGCAAAGCGTCCGCTTCGTTCTTTTCTTTGAGATTTCCTTTCTTTTCAAATGTTCCAAGTTATTTTTAATGTATCGCACTGTGTACCCAGAGTCGACAAGGAGAATAACCAATGAGTTTCTAGCTGTTTTGAGCCCCCTCCGTTTTCCAAAATCATAGGTGAATGTGTACAAGTGTACAAAAATATGGCCTTTACCAAATTAAGCTCAATTTTTAAAAAAATATTTTGTATCACTTGAATTTTTTTTACATCACTTGAATTTGTTGATGAAGTTGCCGTTTTTTTTAGTTTAGTTTTATTAAATATATATCGGAATATAGTAATCCACATTAAAGATGTTAGAATCCACTTTAAACAATAGATGCCGGTCAAATATGACCATACAGAGTAAAACGAAGGGTTGACAACTACACTCCAAACAAAGAACTTATGGGCAGTTCCCTGTTAGGCCTAGTTGTTTTTTGTTAAATATTTAGTATTTAAATGAGTCCTTTAAATTTTCTTATAGCACTTGAATTTGTTGATTGGGCTGCAGTTTTCCTAGTTTAGGTTTTTAAATATTCATTGGAATATTGTAATTGAATCCACTTTAAACCGTAGGTTCCGGTTTAATATAACTGCAGTGTAGGGCTGAGAACAGACCCGTAAAAAAAAACATCTTCTGTTTAGTAATCTGCAAGCAGACAAACGACTATGGTTTAACATGGACTGTAGTGCAGGGGAGGTATTTAGTTATTAAAGATGTTATCTCGTAGCTAGCAAACGAGAAAAGGAGATGGATTTTTAATTTATAATCCATTTATATCTTTATTATTTTCGAATTTAAATCTTTATTTTTTAAATAATACATGTTAAATACTTATTTTTGTCTGCAATACATCTCCTACATATAATTTTGCTTTTTTTATTTATCCCTTCAAATAATATATTGCTGAATATTAAGTATGTGGTACAAATTGGTGAATATTTGGTGTAATTTTTTTAAATAAATTAATTTTTTAACAATTATTCATAAATATTTTTAAAAATGAAATGATAAAAAAAAAATTTTATTCGTAAAATAAGCATCAATGTACCCGGGACTTATCTGAAAATTTTAAAAGATTTTGTGGAATCCGATTTAAAAGTTGTTTAAAAATTTAGGAAAACCTGGAAAAGTAAAAAGTTTTAGTAAAACGTTTTCTGGTTACCATGAAAGATTAAAGATAAAATCAGACATATGTTTTTTTTACTATTTTTTAGAATAAAAATACCTTCTTTTCCTTTCCGTAATATCTACTCCTACATCTCAAAGATTTATCACTTTATCTGGAAACTGATCAAAGGAATGCATCAAGTATGAAGTGAAAAAGATAAAGAAAATACAATCTAGAGAGGTCTCTAACATTTTATCTCCCAACATAAACCCAGTTCTTGAACATGTCCCACCGATAGTGTGGTTTGTAAAGAGATAGAAAAAAAAATGTAAAGTTTAGTTGTACCCTCGCCACTTTTCAAATCCCCGATGGTGGACGGAATACTATTTTTCATTCTTATAAAAGCGGGATGAAACACATCAATAAAATATAACTTGCATGAAAGCTTTAATCTTTCAAAAAATACTTCGTTATTTCATCGCTGTTTTCACAAAGCACACATGCCCATATCTCCAGGTTTTATTTTGTTTGGATTTTTGTTAGATTTCATTGTAAAAAAACGAAGGAAATTCAAATCTGGCGTTATGGATCTTGGATCACTACTGATTGTATGTATTGCAGTTGAACAATCCTTTGGCTGTCTGAATTTAGCTATCGATTCAAAGAGTCAGAAAGGCTATTTGAACGATGATGCCTCAAGATTTTCTGTATTTATTTCAGGTTTCTTTTTCTTTTTACCACTTCGATACGTTTTTTCACTCTGAAGTATTGCGGAAAGAAAAACTTTTATGATTGTCGGGCATATTTTCTGTGTTTTCGTACAGATGCTTTTCGCATCTTGCAATTTCAACCGGAAGGTTTCACTCATAAAATTTTGGATTTTGGAAAGAAGATTCTCTTACTTCTCAGAAGGAAAAGGATTTCTTTGTTGCGTGATACCGAGATTTCAAATATTTCATTTCTGGTGAAGCGTCATTCTCGTTCTTTTCTTTGAAGTTTCCTTTCTTTTCAAATGTCCCAAGTAATTTTTAATATATTGTATTTTATACCTAGAGTATACCAGAAGAACAGCCAATGGGTTTCTAGCTTTCTTGCCTTTTCTCTCTCCAAAATCATGAATGAAATGTGTACGCTTCAAACTTATGGTCCGTTCCCACTTAAGCCCAATTTTTTCGTTAAATATTTAGTATTTAAATGAATCAGTTAAATATTTTATAGCACTTGAATTTGCTGATTTATCTGCCGTTTTTTCTAGATTATTTTTATAAAATATTTTTCCACATATTGCAAATGCCATTTATGATGTTAGAATCTCTTTTAAAGAGCAGGTCGCAATCTAATACAACTGTAGAGATTTAGGCGTAGGGCTGATAACTGTAACCCGTAAAAGAAAATATCTTCTGTTTAGGAATCTGCAAACAGACGGACTCCCATGGTTTAACATGACCTGTAGTGCTATTAATTAGTAATAAACGATATTACCTCTGAGCTAGCAAAAGAGAAAAATAGATGGAATTTTAATTTATAATTTATTTACATCTATTTCTTTAAAAAAATTAAATTCTTATTTTTTGAGTAATATATATTATATAAATATTCTTTTATATTTTTTGTATTACAATCTTATCTGTTAATTATAATTTTCTCTATTTTATGTATTCTTTCGAATAATATACAGGTGAATGTTATATATGTGGTATAAATTGGATAACAATTGGTGTAATTTTGTTTTTTAAAATAAATTATTTTTTTAAAATTAATAATAATGTATATTTTTCAATATGAAAATGATAAAAAATTATTATTTGAAATGTAAGCATCAGTGTAACACATATATCAGAATTATGCTGGAAGTTTTAAAGGATTTTGTTGAATCCGATTTAAAAATTGTTAAAAAATTCAGTAAAACCTGGAAAAGTAAAAAGCTTTAGCAAAACGTTTTCTGGTTACCATGAAAGATTAAAGATAAAATCAGACATAGTTTTTTTTTTTTTTTTTTTTTTACTATTTTTTAAGATAAAAATCCCTCTCTTCCCTTTTCCTAATATCTATTCCTACATCTCAAAGATTTATCACTTTATCTGAAAACCGATCAAAGAGAAATGCATCAAGTATGGAAGTGAAAAAGATAAAGAAAATATAATCTAGAGAGGTCTCTAACATTTTATCTCCCAACATAAACCCAGTTCTTGAACATGTCCCACCGATAGTGGGTTTGCAAAGAGAGATAGAAAAAAAATGTAAAGTTTAGTTGTACCCTCGCCACTTTTCAAATCCCCGATGGTGGACGGAATACTATTTTTCATTCTTATAAAAGCGGGATGAAACACATCAATAAAATATAACTTGCATGAAAGCTTTAATCTTTCAAAAAATACTTCGTTATTTCATCGCTGTTTTCACAAAGCACACATTCCCATATCTCCAGGTTTTATTTTGTTTGGATTTTTGTTAGATTTCATTCTAAAAAACGAAGGAAATTCAAATCTGGCGTTATGGATCTTGGATCATACTGATTGTATGTATTGCAGTTGAACAATCCTTTGGCTGTCTGAATTTGGCTATCGATTCAAAGAGTCAGAAAGGATTTTTGAACGATGATGCATCAAAATATTTTATATTTATTTCTGATTTATTTTTCTTTTTACCACTTCGATACGTTTTTTCACTTTGGAGTATTGCGGAAAGAAAAACTTTTATGATTGTCGGCATACTTTCTGTGTTTTCGTTCGGATGCTTTTCGCATCCTGCAATTTCGACCGGAAGGTTTCACTCATAAAATTTCGGATTTCGAAAAAGGGTTCTCTTACTTGGCAGAAGGAAAAAGAATTTCTTTGTTGCGTGATACCGAGATTTTGAATATTTCATTTCTGGTGAAGTGTCATCTTCGTTCTTTACTTTGACGTTTTCTTTCTTTTCAAATACCCCAAGTAATTTTAATGTATTGCTTCGTGTACCTAGAGTAGGCCAGGAGAACAGCCAATGGGTTTCTAGCTGTCTTGCTTCACTCCTTCTCCAAGATCATGAATGAAATATGTACAGTTCAAACATATAGTCTGCTCCTTCTTAGCCCCAGGAGTCTTTTGTTAAATATTTAATATTTAAATAAAGCGGTAAATTTTTTATAACATTTGAATTTGTTGAATGATCTATTGTTTTCTAGTTTAGTTTTATTAAATATTCATCGATATATTGTAATTGATATTAATTATGATACAATCCACTTTAAATCGTAGATTCCGGACTAATAAGAGCGTACAGCGTTGGGCGTAAGGTTAACAACTTTTCTCCGTAAAAATATATCCTTTGCTGTTTTGAAATCTGCCATTAGGTAGATGGACTTGGTCCACAGTGGAGCTGTTACATCTGTGGTGATTATGAATGTATTGTTTACTTCAAAAATTAAAAGATAACCGAAAAAATTGTTTCAATTGTTCGATTGTTCAATGGATCCGTGGATTTGAATGAGAAAAATTTTTATATTAATTTTCATTGATTAATTGATTTAATTTTCATTGACAAATTAAAACTTGTATCAATTAAAGATCAACAAAATCAAAATTAATCCTCATAGTTCATGGTTCATTGTTTATAATTTATCTAAACTTTCTTTTATAAATTCATACTTTAATTAATTTCATTTATCGAAGAGTGATTTTCCAACATTTGAAACAATAAAAACTCCACTATAATTAAATTCCATTCAAAATAAACAGCAACTTTCGCACAAGCAAATGTTTTTATATAAAAAACGCTAAGTTTTCTACAATTTATTATAATTTAATATGTACAAAAACTGACATTGTAAGTTACAAAAATTTTTTAATTGTTTCGGGATATCTTTTTCAATGACGCAACACCACTTGGTGGACCAAAGCCGTCTGAATGCTGGTAAACTTGTGGACAGGATATTTTTTCTTTTTTAAGTGGTAGGGTTGTTAGCCTTACGTCCAACAGTCAGATTAGACCGGAACCTACGGTTTAAAGTGGATTCCTTATCATTACAAACATCCATGGCACTGACGAGACTCGAACCCGAAACCTGTGGCACCGAGCTCCAGATACGCGGCCATACAGGCCCCTTTTGAGATATAGTTCATCTAAATTTTCTTTTATAAATTCATACTACAATTAATTTTATAAAAATTTTATTCTTCGAATGGGGTTTCTCCAAAACTTGAAGATGGCCAATTGGTTAGCTCTCTGGCCTTTGGTACCAGATTCTTCACGTCCGAGACCTGGCGGTGAAATGAATGTTTGTGATTGGTTCGGAATCCACGTTAAACTGTAGGTCCTGGTCTATTTAGCCCAAAGTATACTGAAGATGACCGTAGAGCGACAAACCAAACCAACCAAAATCAAACCAACCAAAACCAAACCAAACCAACCAAAACCAAACCAAACCAACCAAAAATTCCAATATAATAAAAGTTCATTCAAAATAAACAACTTTCGAGCAAGAAAGCTTTGCATAAATAAACATTAAGTGTGTACAATTTATTATAATTTAATATGCATAAAATTTGGCATTGTAAGGCCCCAAATTTTTATTCATTGTTTGAGTTATTGTTCATCATTATTTTCAATCTGAAAATGTCATTGTGGAAACCCGTGACATTCAAAACACTGCTAAAAGGACGCGTCGTATAAATAAAGTTTATGAAGTACTGCATTATAGGAAAGGGTAATTAATCAAAGTTTATTGCGCCAAAAGGGCCCTAAAAAGTTTAAATGGCTTATTGTAAAAATGTAATCCTGCTAAGTAATTTTTTTATCTACGTTAAGAAGAAGTTATAGATTTATAACGCATTTTTGAAAGCTTCATCATTAATATTATAGGATTATTAGATTGAAATTGATGAATACAATGTTGTTTTAGCTATAATTTTTTTTAATATCTGTCATTAATATTTGTTATTTAACAAACTTTTTACAATAAAAATTAAAAATTCCTTTAATTAAATAATCAATATAAAAAATGCAGTTCATAATTTACGATACACTTGATGTTTAGTTAATACATAACTATGACTTTTTTCGAAAAGTTATAATTTATTTTAATTATAATAATAGTAATAATAACATTTGGATAATATGTGAATAATAATATATAATAGTAGTTGGTGAACTTATTTGCATATACTGTAGGATTATAATTAAAACTCCATTTTCAAATTTCTATAAAAAAAAAAGAACCATTTTTCACAATGTGTTCAAATTCGAATTAAAGATACTTGAAGAAGAGAGAAACGGTGCAACATCAAAAAAGTTCCAAAGTGTATTAATAGATGACGCTGTAAGCGGCATAAAGAAAGCGAATTAGGCTGCAATAATATTTTGAATCGAAATTACAACGTATTTGGCATGAGTTGCACATTAAACCAACTGTAGTGTTCAATGTGCTTCATTGTCTTAGATTTTTGACGGAAAAAATGACTTCCAAGTCATTCAATAGTTGTGTCACTGTTAGCGGAAAGCCCATCCACCACGGCAAAGTCATATCAAATTGAATGGAAAAAAATGGTGGAAAATTTTTTTTTGTATTTTTGTTTGATGCCGTGCCGTTTCTCCATTCTTCAAATATAATAATAATAATAATATTATTATAATAATATCTGTCAATTATAATCAAGAATAATTGTATACTGCTCTGCTTTGTAAGAATTTTAATCAAGCATTCTAGTATCCCTGAGTAACTTAAATTTTATGACTTTACAATGGACACCAATTTAGTAAAGTTGATAGAAGGTGCCCCAAAATTTGGAAGAAAGGCCTTCAGGTGAAATGTCTGGAAAGATTGTACCTTTTAAACTAAATCATTAAGATTCCAGAGTATAAATTTAATATATTTATACACTGCGTAGATACAGATCCTTTTATTTACTGTATTGTATGGTTTTAAGTTTATATATATTACTTTAAAAGCTAAATAATCTAACTATTAGGCTGAGGAACATTACCTATTTTATAGATATGGAAACATAATATTAACTCGTAATAGTAGTAAATCCATGTAAAAAAAATACAGCTAATTCAGATACGAACTAAGAATTTTGTGCCAAAACATGTATGATATTAAACTTATGTGTAAAATCACGCTTCCATTTTAGTTTGTTCGGAAAGGTTTGCCCATGAAAACTTGTCAGTTGCGCTCCATATAAATTAGTTATTCTAAAATTGAATTTTTCATATAGTGAATACATTATAACAAATTCAGATTTACTATTTGTTGAATTGTTGAAAAGCCACATTTCGCAGATATCTGACGAAATTCAAGTTCAAAAGCTACTATTTGAACAATTTATCAATTCATATAATTGCAAATGCTTGAATTTGGAATGTCAAGTAACATAAAATTATGAAGACTTTTTCTTTTAACAAAATTCTCAAAAGTGTCATATATTGTGCATTAAAGTACCATTTATTATATACTATATAAATTTATAATTATAATACATCATAATATGGCAATTTATAATCGTTAGTCCATAGTTAGTATGCCGACTTTTAATATGATATATTACAGATGCAAACAGTTAATATCTCATTTAACGATCATTAATATTTAGTTTAATGTTATAACTTCATAACGGTTAAGAAGACCACAAATAACTGTCAAGAAACAGCTCTATATTTTAATTAAAATTTCCAGGATGAAAATTAGTCTATATGTCGATTGATTAATGTCGATGTGATTAATCGGTGATTATTCATAATTACCTAATTAATCGACCTGTAAAAATACATATTTACTATTATATGTTGCAGGTGGTTATGCATAATCACTCTATTAATCACATTTATAGTAATATATATAATATTTAGATATATATATTTTTTCTAAGCCATGTTCCTTAATTATAATAATAAACATAACTAATAAAACTAAAATAAGCATTTTCGAAAAATAAACCGACAGCATATTTCCTTTCATTTTTGTAATTACAACTAAAATTTTAATATTTATATATAAAGCCGGAATGTTGATTTATGTTATATTAAATGAACTCGAATTAGTGTTCAACTTCCATTTAATTTGGTTTTAAATCCATTAATGGCTAGACGAGACTAAACACTTTAATTTCTAGACTGCCCCACATGAAATGAACCATAGTTTCTCTGTGAATGAACATATAATTAAAATGAATGAACTTTCATTACGTATTTTAGATTCCCTCATTCAATTACATGTTAGTTTGAGCATATAACTGGATGATTAAACCTTTTAATGATAGCTGAAATTCTATAAAATATATATCAACCAGTGTAAAATTAAATAAGAATGTTAGATGTGATTTAATTATTCTGTGCTCTACCTTATTATATAATTTGTTGCATATTTGTTCTTTTGGTATTTTAGAAGAAAATCATGAAGAAATAGAACTATGGGATATCATAAATACGGAGAATTTTTCTGTATGGATATAAACTTGGACATTCTGTTACCCAAGAATATAAAACGATAATATTACATTTTGGAATTATACAGGTAATATATCCACATTGAGACAATGGTATGAGAAGCTTAAAAAAATAAACTTCATGGAAGACCTGAAAGTGTTCTTTGCAAGGATGTTATGAATGAAAAAGTTGAAGCTACCTGTGATTTTACACAACTTAACCGTTATATATATATATATATATACAATAACTTATACTTAACAATAACAGACTAAACCGTCTACCCAAAAACACATATTAACCACTTAGAATTCCAAAATAACCTAATTAATACCAATATATATAGAAATCCGCAATAACCTATACCACACAGAAACCTACAAGTTCGAATGTCGAATTCACAAGCAAATTTCGCGATTTTAAATGTAAACAAAAATGTATTTATTAATATTTCTAATTTAAGTTTAAGTTATACAACTAAATAATAGTACAAGAAAATTTCTATTATACATTAATCAAATATAATATATATATATATATATTATATACAATAGCAAAAATTAATAACAAAAATTATCTGTCCCTACAACTCATGTACAAAAACGACAACTGCTGACAGAATGGGTGTCCTTTTATTTATTTATTTATTTAGTTCATGAAAAAATTTATGAAATTTATGAGAATCGGGCGCAAGGGAAACCGGTCACTATGAAGATAGATGAGCAGATGCAGCCAGGGGATCTTCTGATAAATCACTGTGTATCATCTTTCGGAGTCCAACATCTCCTGTGAGTAGCGCTCCGGTCCATCGTTGCTTCACTGCAGTGAAATTCAATATCTCAGAATTGCCGGACTTACAATAGCCAGGGCCTAGTTCTGTGCCGGTTTGGTTTGCAACATCTTTCAAACCAGCTCCAGAGAACACCTCCTCATTGTCTCCGTTTCCACGAATGATCTTTGATGTCTACAACATAAATTTTTATATCTTTCCGGACCACACGGCACTTCACTCATCATTCTCTAGATTTTATTAGAAAATCCGTCCCTGGGGCTACAGGTTTTTTCATAGGGGGGGATGATTGCCGACAATAAATCAGGACGAAGAGGAGGCAAGTCCTACTTGTACAGTTTTTCAAATTACATGTTTATCAACATATCCACCCCAAAATTGTCTCTTTTCTTTCGGAAAAGACGAGACTAACACTTTAACACACCGATAAGTAAATATTACTATTACTATTACTACACCACACCTCATCACTGTGCCTAGAGCTGAGTTGCCCCTATACAGTCATCCGTAAATATTGGAGCACAGATAGTTAAGTCTTAGCTGTTTTGATAAACTGTCGCATTAGAAGACTATCAAAATACTACCCAGAGAAATCACTTTCAGTCGCTTTTGTGGCAGAAGACCTGCTTCCACCAGAAACTTTATCATCCCTTTGAACAGATGGGATTCGCATCTGGTAAGGGCTAGTGACTATCACACACCGCCTTTCAAGGAACGCACATAGAATAAATCATAAATATAGAGCATGAATAAAATAAATTTTTTACCTTAAACAAAAATATTTACAAATATATATTGCCCATATTGACATGGCATAACCCTTACAGTAAATGTTGTTGATATTGGAGTAGGTATAGGAACAGTTTTCAAAGATGTTGCAGTGTTTGGAAAAGTAGAAAAACTTGACAAATGGATTCTACAGGAAGTGACATATAAGCAGAAATTTCTGCATTCGGCGAAAAAAATATGTTTATTTTTGAACAGTATCATTACTTATGATGAAAAGAGGATATTGTATGACAATCGCAAACATTTAACACAATACCTAAATGCAGATGAATACCTTAGAAACGCACCCACACCAAGGTTACAACCAAAGACGTTGCTGATGGTATGGTGAAATCAAAGAGGTGTTTATCCATTGCAAGTTTCTATAAGTAGGTCTAACAATTAATGTACAATGTTTCTGTCTACAATTGATATTGTGCATCGAAAATTGTTTTTATAAGTACCAGCATTGATGAATCGAAAAGATAACGCAAGAAAATCTCCAGGATTAGATAAAGCTTCATGTTTCACAAGTAACACTTCAAAAACTGAATGACATGAAATTTCAGGTTTTACCTCTTCCAACATATTCGCATGACCCTTCTCATGCTGAATATCAATTCTTTAACATTTGGAATCGTTTTTTAAGTCTCTAGACAGAATTAGTCTTTGCTGAAGTTATAGACTGAAAGTCAAATGTGTTCATTGAGACTGGCATAAAAATACTTTGTAATCCATGGCAGAATGGTGTTGATGTAGATGGAGCATATTTTGTTTAAATATGTTCAAACAATTTGTGTCTGTGGCATTTTAAAAATTATATACTCAAAAGTTTATTTCATTTTGAACAATCCAATAGGGAAGAAGAATTATTTATATATGTCTATAATATTCTCTATAAATTGACAATAAGAAACAAATATATATATATATATATATTTGTTTCTTAGTGTTTAAAAAAATAACTTTAAACAAAATAAAATTTTAATTTTTTGATGAACGTGGTTGATGAAAGGGTGGTAATAGTTTTTAATTCACAAAACTGCAAAGATTGCTCGAATTTGATTCATTTCTAGAAAATTTTTTGAATCTTACTAATTTTTTTTAGAAACGAATTTTATGCGGTTTTTGAAATATGCAACAAAGAATTCGGTTTACAATAAATATTTAAAAAAAAAATATTATTTATGAGAATTTTTACAATATTTGTCTTTTCAAAATATCGCTGTAAAAGAGAATCAACCATATTACCATATTAACAGCAATTTCCTAATTCAATAATAATTTATATTTAAACAACAAAAGAAAAAAACGTTGACCGATATACTTGTATGGAATTGCAGAGTATCGGATAATTATAAGGCAAATTATGAAATTATAAAAGAAAAATAAATTATGTATTTCTACACGACTGCAAAAAATTAATAAATTTCAAAGTGAAATTCAATAGTTCATAATGGCATATTCAGTATCATGTCGTGAAAAATTAAAGTGAGGCTAGCAGTTGTAATGTGTTGCTCTGGCTACTCTAAATTAATTTAATGTGTTCGATCCTTCATAATATCACAGGAAAACATCAATTTCAGTTAAATATGGATAGTGAATTGCGTAATTCATGATTTGTATGCAATGTATAATGTGAAATTCAGTATGTCTTGGAAGTACTACAATTAATCAAGGTATCTCATATCGAAATTTACTATTGACCGTAGTTACAATTTAAATTATAACATACATTTTTAAACACATCTATTTTATTTTATGTAATTTTGTATTATTACTAACAATTCTGTGACATCCTATATCAAAAAGCTGGAATTAAAAAAAAATTGATAAACATTGTGATTTGTCAACAAGCCTACAAAAAATGAAGGTCATTTATCTGAAATTTTCTGTATTTATGTGTAATAGCATTTTAATTTATTGCATGTTTATTATTTATTGCATGAATTCCTACTACCTCTAACAAATTTAATTGTTTCACTAACCCCTGCTAACATACTTTTTTCACAGTTTTACACAACAACCATTTATTGCCTTTTTTACAATTAATCGCTGGAAATGCATACTCCCCGTTATTTATTTGTTTCTTTTCCCGTACATTTCTTTGTATTCCGTACAATGCATTGTGTTAACCAAAATATTTTTAATGTTTTGTCTTTGATAACAAATCGCATAAAAACTATTTTTCAGACATTGCTTCCATGCCTTCTAGAGCTAAATTATGGCTCTGTAACAGTGCTCCGTCCTACACACTGCAAGAGCGCCCCTTGTGGCGTTCAGTAGAAATGATCAGTTGGCATCGAGACTCTCACTCGAGAGGGAGTACGGTGAAACCGGCTCTGCCATTAGTTACAGTCTCTCCTCCCAAAAGTCAATAAGAGGATTTACAGCTTAGAAGTAGAATCCTTCCACGAATGTATAAGTATATATCTTTAAATGTTTTTCATGTTGTGGGTTAAATATTGTTTGTAATCAATTGTGATGCTTATGCCTTGTTTACGTGCTTGTAAATAAAGCAGCGTGTTCTTAAGCCTGTGTGTCAACCACACCTAGATCTAGCTGCGCAAACAACCTACAACACTATAATTATTGAACTACAGTTCCGTAAAACACTCACACTTATGTATATATAATTAATAAGACCATAATATGATACGAAAGCAGGTAATTAAAATTTTTATGAGAGGCATTCCAATTGTTTAGCATGTATTTGATTCCCTTTCTCACTAATAACGTAGAAAAAAATGCTAACTCAAAGTGTTTCTTTTTTCTTTTTGTTAATATTTATGATTGAAAAGGTTTTTTAATAAATATATCCTATTATATTTGATTATTTTAATGCAGCATCTGCCAATGAATGATTACAGCCTTTTTTTGAACGTAATTTTAAAATGTAGTATGTTTTTGCAATTCCATAAAATATCTTTAAAATTATTCCAATGGTTGAGCCTATAATTGATATTTGATGTCTAACAATACTAAAACTCTTGTGTTTGGACAATAAACGACGAATTAAAATGAAGTAGAATGTAGACTAAGTTTCAATCTAACTCCTGCATTCAAACTGACACCCTTCACAAAGCTTGTATTCAAACCTACACTTTCCATAGAGCTTGCATTCAAATTGACATGTTTCATAGAGCTTGCGTTCAAATTGACACCCTTCAAAAAGCTTGCATTCAAATTGATACCCTACGTAGAGCTTGCGTTCAAATTGACACCTTTCATAGAGATTCCATTCAAACTGACATCCTTCATAGAGCTTGCACTCAAACTGACATCGTTCGTAGAGCTCGAGTTCAAATTGGCACCTTTCATAGAACTTGCATTCAAACTGACACCCTTTATAGAGCTTACATTCAAAGTGACATCCTTCATAGAACTTGCATTCAAACTGGCACCCTTCGTAGAGCTTGCATTAAAATTGACCCCTTTATAGAGTTTCTTTTAAACTGACGCCCTTCATAGGGCTTGCATTCAAACTGGCACCTTTCATAGAGTTCGCATTCAAATTCACACATCTTCATAGATCTTAGATTCAAACTGGCACCCTTCATAGAGTTCGCATTAAAATTGACACACCTTCATAGAGCTTGCATTCAAACAAACGAATTATGAAATGTAATTTTTAGTTCCTTGTTTACAAAAAAAATGCAATATCTTTTCGATATTTAGTTGTTTACCTTAATTAAGTTATAGTCAAATCGTTTTCATTGCTTTTATCAAAATTAGAAAATAATTTGTTTTCATCAAAAAAAAAAAAAAAAAAAACTATCGTACAATTTTTTAAAATAAATATCACTTATGATATGATCATTAGTGCATCTTTGTCCTACATTATTTACATTTAAACTAAAATGTTTGAATTTTTTCTGCGATAAATGACTTACATTTTTGTTACACACTGTGGATTAAATTTTTATTTTTAAATTAATAAATAGATAATGGAATTAACTGATTAATTTTATTATGGAATAACCACACTCTCTTATATAAATATTCTTTACACCGGACACCCTTTACATAATCATTCAAACTCTCTCAAATAATAAAATAAATATATCGAATTCTATATTTAAAATAGAAAATAAAAAAATAAATAACTATTTACGTGAAACATCAAATTATTCCCAAACAAATAAATATTCAATTTGGATTTTTAAAAACATATTGATGTCACTTGAAAATAATGTTAAATAAATGGAACAACATAAAAATAATATATGTTGTGAACCTAACAAAAAATTTTAAACCAAAAATAAAGTTAAAAAATTATCCAAGCTTATTAAATATTTTTTTGACATCTTTTAATCTTGTTTATCGAATAATTGGGAATAAAAAAGGCAATTTTTTATCTTTTAAAATTAATCTTTGTTTCATTTATCTTAAATGTTTAAAACAAATCTTACAAAGAAGATAAGTATTAGCTTAAGTCACTAACAAATTCGAAACTTCGTAGTAATTATTTTAGCTTAGAATGATTTTCCTTTCTCAAATCATTTTTTATAAGACAATTTTTTTCTTTTAAATATATCTGACAATTTTTTATGATTTTTTTTTGTCAATTAATTCTATAATATAATATAAAAAAATTAATTCAGCGATTTTTTTTTTCATTGTTTTCGTTTAGAATTTTTTTCTGAAATGTAGTTAAAGGTTATCTTTATAAATATTCATTAAAAAAAAATTACTTTGCTTTTTTTTTCAAATGGCTTTTTTTTACATATTTAATTTCATTTTTTTCAGTAATATTTTTAACAATGATACCATTGCTAATGAGAAAAAAAAATAATTAACAAAATAGTAGTAAAAAAAAATATGAAAATAGGATCACTTTTCAAGTGATAAAAGAACATTGGAATGGCAATTTTTTTCAAAAAAAGTCGAGCATTAAACAATTAATAACTGATGAACAATTGTTTCTTACTTTTACTGAAACGAAAAAAAAATGTATTTGATATTACTTTAAAAAGTAAAGTTCACATTTTGTTAATTCCAGTTTTATATTTATACTATTTTATTACTAAGAAAACTTAAAATAATTTAAACTGTTGATAGTAAAGCAAATTATGTTTTAAAAAATATAAATATTTGAGAATTTCCGATTTGTTATAAAAATTAAAAAACGCTTACCTTTCCATATAAATTTATTTTAGAATACAATTAATGTAAGATTTTGTGCTACTAATTATAATAATAGGACGTGGTGGCTGAGTGACTAGCGTTCTGGCTTTCAGTGCCACGAGTTCGAGTCTCAGCACTGTCTTTGGTGTTTGTAGTGGTTCCAAATTCACTTTAAGCCATAGGTTCCTGTCTAATATGACTACTACTACTACACCTCAGGGCATCACTGTGCCTAGCGCTGAGTTGCCCCTTTACATTTTGGACATGATGTGGATGAGAAGTCTAACTGGACTCTGTGACGCTCTACGGTCATTTGAGACCGGGACCTACGGCTCAAAGTGGATACCGAACTACTAAAAACATCCATTGCACCATCGGGGTTCGAACCTGAAAAATATGGGGTTGAGCGCTAAAGCTCTATCCACTCAGCCATGAGGCCCCAAGGTCTAATATGACTGTAGAGTGATGGCCGTAGTGCTGACAACCCAACCCCGTCAAAAAATTAAACATCTCCTGTTCTTGAAATCTACCAGTAGTCAGATGGCCTTGGTCCATCATGGCTTCTACGCCAATGAAAAAGAAGAAATATTTTCATAATTTAACTTAGAGAGTTTTTTAACTTCATTAAATGTTTAGTTATCATGCTGTGGGTACGATTTCATATCTGAAATACATAAAAAAGTATGGAAAGTATTTCATTTTATAAATTTTTAACAATTTTATATAAATATTTGGTTAATTTTGAAATTATATTAAATATAGAAATGAGAGTTTTGAAAGAAGGAATAAAATGTGAGTTATAATTATGTCTTTTTAATTAAAGAAATGGATCTTAACATTATTTTAAAATAACAAACTAAAAGTTTCTTATATTGAAATTCGAAAAGTTTTTAAATTATACATTTTATATACAATTTAAAAAAAAAAGTTATATATATATATATAGATATATATATATATGTATGTATGTATATATATGTATTTTTTGTATTTCGAACAAAATTGATGTCAAAAGAGAAAGTACAAAGTAACCTATACTTTCATGAAAAATTTCATTCATACATTTTTTCTTAAAAATGCTATATGCTTACATTTTTCTTTTGAACTGTTTGGTATTTTTAAATAAAAAAAATTAGAAGGTGGAAAAAAGCCCATAATTTTTTTTTCTTATTTCAGCCTTTATGATTGAAGAAGACCTTAAAGTAGGCCAAGATAAATTATCTCACGAACTGTAGTTCAAATTGTAAAAGTACATAAAAAAAAAATTAGAAATTGTATGAGAATTATAAAATGGAAAACAATTACGTCAAATTATATGAATTCATATTCTTTATTGAAAAATTATATGAACCGGATATTATTTGGTGAGCTTTTTTTTTTAAATCCCACATATTTCTCAATTGTTATGTAAAAGTCTGAAATGAAGGCTCTGATGTAAGTTAAATTTCTTTCTTTTTTATGCAGACTGTTCATTCATAAAGAATCATGAACAATTTGTTTGCCGAGAGGCAAAATGCATAGGAGGAAAAATATAGTAAACTATACAAAAAGGATACAAATGAAGCACTATGTTATCAGCACATGGTTACATGTTTTATTACTCTTCTATATCACAATAGTTTTTTTTTTTGGCATTAAGTCCTAAGTAGTGCTATAAATGCTCTAATCCATCTCCTTGATGGTAGAGATAGAGAAGAGCTATTAGTTGTGAAAGATTCCGCAGGTGTTAGATAAAGAATGTGTATTTCATCCTAATAAGTATTTAGTAAGCAGTATAGAGTTGAAGTATTCCCAAATAGCATTAATAATGGATTCCTATTTCTCCAGATGTACTATTCAGTGCGCAAACTTTTGAAGTGTCTCAGAATTATTTGACTATTAAAAAAGTTAAGTCAAAATGAAAACAACTAGAAAGGGCACAAACAAAGTGCTCTTATGAGCCTAAAATTCAATTGACAATGTTAATAATCATCGATGTTAGAACACTTAGTTATGTTGTTGTTGTTTCTTATCCCGCTTGGTAAATATCTAGATCAAATCCATCAACCCTTATGTCATGGTTGAAAGGAAAAGGGGGCAGCTTTTGTTATGATGGAGCACTCGTAAGTAGAGGTCTGATTTCGCTCAGTGACGTTCTACAGTCATATGAAACAGGCTTAAAGTGGATTCCGAACCAGTACAAATATCCATTGCATCGCCGGGACTGGGACCCTAAATATGTGGCACCGAGCTCCAGACACTTGGCCATTCAGGCACATTCTCCGTGTAGATGCCAGAATTCAGCATTCGACTTTTTGATAGGTTTTGAACTAAATTACTTCAAAGTGGAGGCCATACTTCCATTATCTTTAAAATTTTGTTCATAATATACATTTTATAAGGCCCCATACTTAATCATTCGTTGTGTCACCAAGCAATACTCAAACTCATTGCATGCGATAATCGATTTAATGCGAAGAGTTGACTATATTTCAGATATTATACAGTTACTAACGATGAAACGTGATGCTCTAGTTCTAAAAAAGTTAGTGCATTATTATATTAGTTTGATACAAACTTCACATAATTACACGTGAAAAAATACTAAATCTGGAAAGTAATATATTAGGAATTCCACTATTGTGTCAAATCTTGCCATGGAATCGGATATCTCTTGTTACGTACGTTGTTGTTACGTTTTGTACATTTCAGATATTATGCAATTAATAATGATATAACATAATGTTCTAGTTCCTAAAAATTATATGTTAATTAGCTACACATAAACTTTACATAATTACATGTGAAAAAATACGTTAAGTTGAATCTGCAAAGTAATCTATTAAAAATTCCATACTGTCACAAATCTTAACATGCAACCGAATATCGCTTTTTACAGTTGCAGAAAATTAGAAGGTCTTATGAAATTTATTAACTTTTATAGTTACAGTTGTAGGAAAACTATTTGTTTTGTTTCTTTCAATATTTTTTATGTAACTTAGGGCGAACATGTTGTAATTTAATAAACCATGAGTAATTTCCATGACCATGAGTAAAACCATGAGTATTGTAATTTCTGTTGATGTTATCTTCTAATTGGATACGCTGAGTCAAGTTTTTGCAAACGAATAGTTATGTTTAAGGAAATGGGTTGATTTGGAATTAGAAACACTAACGCAATTTTAAGATAAAATCGTTTACATAATTGATGTATAATGCTGATATATCAAGTTACTGATAAAAAATAAACAATAGAACACATATTCAAAGAAATTTCCCTTAAAGTTTGAATGTTATGAAATTTTTATCTCTTTAAATGCAGGTACTCAGATGATGATATAACATAATGCTCTATGTATGTAAAAATGCACATTTTAACATTCATCTATTCTACTACTAGAAAATGTAAAGAGTTCCCTAAAAATATTGACTGTTTGCAAATATATGATACGATAAATCGATTAAAAAGACTATACAACAAAATAAAATATAAAAAAATGAACACATCTAAATTCAGAAGGAAACATTTTATACACCCTGAAGAAATGAGTACATTAAAAATAAAGTTACTTTAGTATAGTTTCGGAGATAAAAGAAAACTTGATAAACTACGTACATTAAAGAAAGACAGAGAAAAAGATATTTTATTTTAGTCAAATAAAAGGTTTTACGGAATTGTTGGATATTGAAGGTATATTTACTGTTGAAAATTTTATAAATAAAAGATATGTATTCAATTTAAGGGAAAATCTAATGACCCCCTCTAAATAACGTAGAATCGATCTTTGAAAATCAGGTGTTAATTACAAGTATTCGAATCTTGAAATATTGTTCAGAAAAAACCACAACGAGTTTAAAAAAGTAACAACAAAACATAGTTTAGTATTAGCTAAGGTATATAGAGAAACATTTGAGAGAAATAATTTAAATTAATGAACACAATTTTATTTTGCTTCAATAACATCTATCTTTATTAATTTAAATTATTTCTCTTTAATGCTCCTTTATATATTTTAGCTAATACACAAGACTATGTTTTGTTGTTCATATATATAGGTAGATAGATAAATAGATACAGATTATGTATGAAAATATAAAAATATGATGATCACAAAATGAAAAACATAACTGATGTACATTGTTAACAAAGCAAATAATTTAAAGATGGAGTTATTATTTTTATTAATAAACTAATTTTACCCTTAAATTAAACTTTTTTGTTTAAAATGCTGCATTTCTAGAGTTAGGTTTTGAATTTTATTCCTATAAAAATAAATTTGTATATCATAGTGTTTTTTTTTAATTATTTTATATAGCTTGAGTTAAAATTGTTCATAAGATACAATTTATTGAAATATATTTATTTATCGAACTAAAATTTCAAAGTTAACGTATCACAATTTTTTACGATTATAGTTTATATTCATATTTTATGCACCATATTTAGCTAAAAATATGTCATTTTCTTGAAATGCGGATAACATTTTTTTTCTTCACTGAAAAAAATTCATGTTTTACGAATATTTTTAAAACAATTTACAATTCATATTTACCGATGCATATACTTTTAGGAATTATTTACTTTACGGGGAACAGAGATTACTTCCCATATCTATTGCCATCCATTCACCAGGAATTGCACCAACACTTTCAAGTGGGAATCTCATTCACATAACATCTGCCGCAATGATTTCCCTTCCAGCAATTTCTCTTGCACAGCATAACGTTCATGTGCGACAGATGCCATTAAAGGCTTGTTCCCACCGATGCGAGAGACGTGAAGATTCAAGAGGCAAGCGACAAAATGTTTTCAACCCCTTCACAGCGAAACGTCAGAAATAGCATTACGCCTAGTGAAAAACAGCTTCGAGTTGAAAGTTGGGCAACTCCAAGCGGCGGACTGCAAACCGGTTTCAGGCGACCGCGGTGAGGCTAGTGATTGGTCAAATTTTTTCGCTTGCATCTTCTCACCTTGGTGAGCACGAGCCTTTAGAGTGCATTAAAAGCTGCTTAATCAAATATTCAGAGCCTTTGTCAGTCCTGTCCACAGAATCCACTATCAAGGCGTTACTTGATGTACATTTTAATAACATGTTTGTCTTGCTCTTAAAGTAGCATATTGGTCAAAGCTGGAAATAAATGTGTAACACTGATTGTTAGTAAGTTGTAACAAATAGTTTATTGTTCTAAAATTTACATTTTAGTTCCCCAATTGCCATTTGAATTATTTCAGTCTCTTTAACAGGATTTCAAAACAAATAGAACAGTGGTATATTAAAAATAAGACATTCTTAAGGGATATTAAAACAGTAGGATTATAAATGCATCTAAAAAATGTAGAAAATATTTTGATTAGTATAAAAGCATCTTTACAATAGAGTTGTTATTTTCATTTTAAAATGAAACGGATATATTATTATCTAAAATTAAGGAAATAGAAATTATTGATCATAGCTTGTTCAGCATTAGATTAATAAATAACTGCATTTAAAATATATTGAAAACTAACGTGATGTAGTTGTAACACACATATTTATAATGCAAGGAGGACACAGATTTCATTTCTTAGTCAGGGTGAGCTACGGCCACTGCTTTTAGAAACTTAGAGATTCTACATCCGAATATAACATCATGTGCACGAGATTCGTCTTATGAGTCAGACTTCCTGATGGATGTTTTGTGTCTAAAAAAAGAAAAACAACACTTTTGATCGATTGGTCGCAGAACTCTCTCTCTCTTCCCCCAAAAAGTCCTTTTCAGACAATCCATCAAGACAGGAGAGGTGAGTTTTCTTCACTTTTCATTGGAGTAAACATTTTTCAGCTCGTGGTCTATCATCCATCACGATGGATAAACTCATTGTATAATTCATATTCAATCTGTAATTTTTTCGGCCAGTGAATGTCGCACAGACAATCGCTAATTTCATGAGGTCTCATTATACATGATACCGAATACAAACGCTCAGATTTGAAAGACAGATTGTTCTCATTTGTATAAAACACTAATTGCTTGTAATATAACTACCCACAATACAGAATATTTGCTTTCAGATTTGAGTGACAGGTTGTTCTGATTAGTGCAACAATAATTCCATCTAATATAACTACACACAACTCTGCTTATATGCTCTCAAAATTAAGAGATGAATTTTTATTAAATGCTTGTCAAATAACGTACATTCCTCTCTCCTGGGAATTAAATGCCAAAGTTCTTCGCATGAGAAACAAAATGCTGCATTATAGATACATAAATTTATTAAAAAATAATTTTTCTTTTACATTAAATTTTTTTATGAAAACTGCTGTATTTCTTGTGTTAAGATTTCAGTTTTATTCCGGTAAATATAAATGTATATATCATATATTTCTTCATTAATTTCATTCTGCTTGAGTTAAAACTGACGATACAATTGAGTGAAATATATTTATTTAGAGAAATAAAATTTCGAAGCTTCACTGTCACAATTTTTTATTCATAATGTATGCAAAAAATATTTTTTTTTCAAACTTGGATGATATTTCATGAACCCAACACACAAAAATACCTTACACTGAATACAATTCAAGTTTTACGAATATTTTACAAAACAATTTATAATTCATATCTGCCGATGCATATACTTTTAGGAATTATTTACTTTACGGGGAACAGAAAGTACTTTCCTCTTGCCATTCATTCCCCAGGAATTGCACTATCACTTTCAAGTGGGAATCTCATTCTCTTAACAACTGTCACAATGATCTCCCTTCCAGCAATTTCTCTTGCACAACATAGCGATCACGTGCGACAGATGCCATTGAGAGTGCATTAAAAGCTGCTTCATCAAATATTCAGAGCCTTTGTCAGTCCTGTCCACAGAATCCACTATCACGACGTTACTTGATGCAGATTGGAATAACATGTTTGTCGTGCACTTAAGGCTGCATTATTCAATCAATCGTCCATAATTTCATATTACTGAAGGCTGAAATAAATGTGTTATATTCATTGTTCGTAAGTTGTAACAAATAGTTTTTTGTCTTCAAATTTATATTTCAGTTCACGAAGTGTCATTTGAATTATTTCATGTTCATCATTTGAATTTAGAATAAAAATCAAAAGAAATAGAGGAGATAAGTCAGAAATATCTTTTTTCTATTCTATTCCCCCTGCGCCTAAAAAAAAAAAAGAAAAATCATTTTAAGACAATCCGTTAAGAGGTGGAGGGATCAGCTTTCCTCACTTCTTATTGGAGTAGACATTTCTCAGCTCGTGGTCTATCAACATTCACGATGGAGCAACTCATGTCATAGTTCAAATTTAATCTGTGTTTTTTCAATCAGTGTAGGCCGCACATATATCTATTATTTCTTGAGTCTCATTATACATGATACTGGATATCTGCATTCAGATTTGAGTGACAGATTGTTCTCATTGTTATAGCAGTAATTTCAGGTAATATAACTACCCACAATATTGATCTGTTCTCAAAATTGAGAAATGAGTTTTTATTAAAGGCTTATCAAATAACACACATTAATCTCTCCTGGGAATTAAATGCCAAATCTCTTTCCGTGAGAAAAAAAAATGCTACACTATAGATATATAAATTTATTAAAAAATATTTTTCTTTTAAATTAAATTTTTTTTGCGTAAAATTTTGCATTTGTTGTGTTCAGTTTTTATTCCTGAAAATATAAATGTATATATCATATTTTTTTTTTATTAATTTCATTTTGCTTGAATTAAAACTGAAGATACATTTGATAGAAATATATATATTTAGCGAAATAAGATTTTCGAAAACTGTATAAAACGAAACTATATAAACGAAATAATATTTTCGAATCAACTTTCATGATATTGTTTTTTCCTTCACAGAAAACAATTCAAGTTTAATAAATGTTTTTCAAAACAATTTTTAATTCATATTTACCGATGCATATGCTTTTAGGAATTATTTATTTTACGGAGAATAGCGAGCACTTCCCATATCTCTTACCATTCATTCCCCAGAAATAGTACCACCACTTTCAAATGGGAATCTCCTTCACTTAACAACTGTCACAATGATTTTCCTTCCAGCAATTTCTCTTGCACAGCATAACGATCACGGGCGACAGATGCTATGGAGAGTGGATTAAAAGCTGCTTCATCAAATATTCAGAGCCTTTGTCAGTCCTGTCCGCAGAATCCACTATCATGTCGTTAAGGTTGCATTATTCAATAAATCGTCCGTATTTTCATAGTAGTCAAAGCCGAAATAAATGTGTAACATTGATTGTTAGTTAGTTGTAATAAATAGTTTATTGTCCAAAATTGTTATTTCAATTGAAGAATTGTCGTTTGAATGATTTCATCCTAAATATTGGGATTTAGAATAAAAATTTAAACAAATGGAAGTGTGATATATTAAAAAGAAGGCATTTTTAAGGTGTATGAAAACAGTAAGATTTTAACTGTAAATAAATGAAAATGATAAAAATAATTTATTTAGAATAATAACACCCTTAATGGAGAGCTGTTATTTTTATTTTAAAATGAAACAAATGATCATATATTATCTAAAGAGAAAAGTTATAAATTATTGAACACAACTAGTTCAGCATTTGATTAAAATATAATTGCTTATAAAATATATTAAAACCTAACGCAGCATAGTTCTAACACATAACTAGTGTTCAAGGAGGACACAGATTCATTTTCAGCGGCAGAGTGATATGCAGCCAGATTTCAGTTACAAAGAGACTCCACAGCCGATTATGACAGCGTGTGCAAGAGATACGCATTATAAGTCAAACTTCCTGGTGGATGTTTTGTGTACAAGGATTGTCTCTCTGAATATAATACTGGAAGGGAAGATTACTTCCTGTACCTCAGTTGAATGTGTTTTCCCAAAGGATATTAGTATAAGTTATTTATATGTCGCATCATTAGTAAAATTTATTAGTGGATGTTTCCGGTTTTCTTCCATCAAAATAAAGGCATGGTAACCATAATTTCAATCCTGGAGTAGAAGACAATGTTTTTGCAGCTCAATTGAAGTGTTTTTCAAAATGGCATAAGTTAATTCTGTGTCTCATTATTAGTCAAACTTCCTGGTGGTGTCTCGGGTTTTCCTTAATGAAAATGCAAGTATGGTATCCTTAATTAAAATCTTGGAAGGGAAGACAAAGTTTCTTGTAGCTGAATCGAAAGTCTTTTCACAAACAGGAACACAAGTTATGTCTGTGTGTGAATTCGAATGCGAGGTAATGGTACAATAAGCAGGGACAGGCGGACTGTCTGCTATATGCACAGTTGTGTAGCTGAATTATCTATTTATGTGCCTCAAAAATTTGACCAATTATATGCTAAATAAAAATCTATTCCCATAATAAATTTTTTTCTCTTTAAAGAATAATTCTCGTAGTTATTTATAGAATAAGGTTATAAAATAATTAAAAATTGTACTTTGTATCAAATATATCTTTCATGAATGAAGATGCTTATATATTAAATAATATACACTCATGTCCATAAATTAAGGATAATGAAGTTCAGGCAAAGAAAGAGACAGAAGCAAAACAAATGTGACTTATTTGTAAAGTCTATTTATTAGACAAAAGGTAAAGAGCAAAAAAGATGCTATATGTTTGACATAATTAATAAAATTGCGATTTGTACACCCTGGAGCAAATTTCAAAAAAGAACCTATTTACAAAAAACAGTATAACATGGTTAGTATGATGGTTAATATGGAGTATGTCTCCCGGAAAATGCAATACAGGCCTTACAACGCCTAGGCATGCTGAGTATCAAATTATCAATCTGATCTTGGGGAATATTACACCACTCATCAAGCAATGTCCTCCGAAGTTCCGGTTGACAGGTGGGAAGCGGTTGACGGGCTGCAATTCGTCGGCCAAGCATATCCGACACATGCTCTATTGGATTCAAATCCGGTGAGTATGCTGGCCAATCCATACGGGTGATATCCTCCAATTGAAGGCATTCGTCTACAATGTTTGCACGGTGAGGACGGGCGTTGTCATCCATAAAAAGAAATTCAGCACCCATGGCGCCCCGAAACAAACGTACATGTTGTTCCAGAATGACATCCCGATAGATGTGGTCTGTCATCGTTACACTCTGAACATGCAGGTCAGTTCTGGAACCAAGAATAATTCCCCAACTCCCCAAACGAGCCATCCTGCACCAGCATAACGGTGTCGTTCAATGGTGTACTCTTGGTGGTAACGGGTACCTGGCGCTCTCCATATGAAAGTCCGGCGAGAATCAGACTGCGACTGGACTCGTCGGAAAACATCACACCAGACCACTGTTGCGGTGTCCACAATGCATGCTCTCTACTCCAGGTTAATCGCAGGCGACAATGAGTTGCGGTAAGTGGAACACATCTGACAGGCTACGAGCATATAGACCAATGTGCCCTAAGCGACTGTACATGGTCTGCCTTGAAACTGTCGTACCGGTAGCTGAAGAGAGCTGACGAGACAGGTCTGATGTTGTGCTCCGTCTGTTTCTTTTGGCAGTAACTGCTAAATACCGGTCCTCATTCGGCGTTGTAACACCGGGGCGACCTGTGCTGTAACATCTACTCAGATTACCATCATCTTGGAATCGTTTCCATAGCCTGGAGATGACATTTTGGGCGATTCCAAGTTCATCGGATACTTCCAGCTGGGTACGTCCACATTCCAGTCGTCCGATAATTCTACCACGTAAAAAATCTTCCAAATGCTTCCTTTGTGCCATAACTATGCGGTTATTGCACTGAAAGGCTTTTAAAGCGCTTGTGAACAATTTTACTTCTTTGCCACCATTCCTTATATACCCCTCTCTTACACCCTCATCATTGTGGCGTACTATCCGCGCCATCTGGTGGTTTCCTGTAATTTGCATATTCTTCTTCAAGATGTGTGTGATAATTCTACAGGTGAAATTTTTATTTTAGAGTTCAATTTCTGTGTGATTCTGAATTATCCTTAATTTATGGACATGAGTGTATAATGCAATAGAAATATGTAAGAAAATTCAAGTATGAAAATTTCTTAGGAAACACATGAAAAAATGTATTATTAGAAAACTTAAATTAACCATTTGAAATACAATTGTATACACACTATACTGATCAATAAATAAAGAAAACTAATAACAAAAATAGCTTTTCAGTCATGTAAAACAATAAATAATATTTTTAATATCTCATTAAATTATTATTCTTTTATAAATGGAAACTTTACATATTAGAATCATATTTATTGACCTGTATTAAATAAATTCAGATAGCGAAATACAAATACAAATAATGACTTCATAAATTTATTTCAAAATTTTTGTTATTTGATAGAATATCTTCATAATTAATGGCTGTTGCATTCTTTAAAAAATAAAAAGGTTACATATGAATTGAATTTTTGAAAATTCCCATTTAATTATTTTATTCACAAATTAGAAATAAAATTATCATTTTACAAATTTTTTTATCTCTAGCATTAAAATTGATTCTTTGAATAAATTATTACTTAAAACAACACTTTATTCTAATATCAAGTTTCTAAATTAGCACTGTGCATTAAATATGCATATTAATTCTGCGTGACTCTTAGTAGAATATGAAAATCTATTTTGCATATCATTAAGATGAACGAATTAATTAAATTTGCCAGAATTAGTTAATTTTAGTAGCTACCTTAAAATTAACCGAATCATCTCTTTTCAAAGTAGCAAATATAATTTACAAGTCAAGAATAATTAACCATATTTTAAATTTTATAGAAATAAAATGTATTACTAATTAACTCAAGAAACTGTAACGTTTGGAAATAAAAAAATTTCTTTTATTTCTGTAAATTTTTTATTGCTAGTTAGTGTGAATTTTTTATTTTACTCTTCATTGCATTTATTGTCAATAGTCACCAAACTTTATTCCTTTTTATTTACCTTTATTTTTATCTTATGTTTATGATGGTTAAATAGAATCACATATTATTTTTTTTATTATATGTTTTATTTATATTTGTGTTACTTTTTATTAGTAAATGTCATTATTATATTTTTATTTTATCTGTTAATATTATAATTTTTATGGTATATGGGATTAGTTGAAAGAGGTTTTAAGTTTAATTTTGAATAATGTTTTTCAGCTAATCCGATGCAAATTAAAAATGACAAAATTAGTAGAAAAAAAAAATAAAATTTACTATTATAATATATTATTGAAGTTCTATAAATGTACTTAACTTTTTTTATAAATATTAAAAAGTAAAACACAAATCTGCTGGTTTAGAAAGTTTATAATTAATCTTCTTAAAATAAATGTTTAATTTTAATTTTTAATGAATGGAATTATTTTAATACTTTCATTTTTATACAATAGTTCTATCATTAGTTTTCATATAATTCATTGATGTTTAATTAAATAATGGTTTAATTAACAAGATAAAAAGATAAAATTTTAAAAATCAACTAATCTAGAAATTTAATTATATTTTTTACTTAATCAAATGAATTTGTGAGGGAAGAAATCCTAAAATTAAATTTCTTACAGCATTTTATATTTTATTAAATAAGGAACATAAAAAAATATTTTGCGTTTAATAAATCGTGTTACTTCGGATTTTGTAAGGAAAAGTTAAATAAAATGATTTATAGATAGTATATTAATGTTTTTTGTCTGGCAAAGTTTAGCAATACATTAATTAAGGAGAGAAAAGAAAATGCGTACAAAAATAAAAAGGTTTTTCAAGTTTTAGTGAATATTTTTTTTAATATACTGCTTCAAGTTATTTTAAATTTTTAACATTATAATTCACTGTATTTTAATTAGTGTTTTTGAAGGAAAATAAATTTAAATAATGGACAAAAATACATGGTAAATGAACATCTTTGCAGACATGAATACATTTTTAGGTATATAAACTATTAGAGGACAGGAGAGTAATGCTGTTTTTCTACGTTAAATGCAAACAGATAATTTTAATAAAAATATTTGTAATTTTCAAGGTATAATAGAAAAATAGAACCAGAATATGAAAAAAAAAATTGTAACAAAAAATAATAATAAAAATAAAAAGAATCCCTAGGAAAAGAAAAACCTAACTTAGAAATGAAGAAAAAAAAAGGCATCCAATCAAGAAAAAACAGAGAATTAAAAAAAAAACATGAATGTCGAGATTTTAAGAATTATTTTTATGTAGTTTACCTTTTCTAACAATCTACTTGATTTTAAATAATTACTCCAGTTTAATTAACTATTTTAATTTACTTTCTATATCCTATAAATATCATTTAAAGTAAACCGTAACAAATTAAAACAATTATATTAAAACTTATTTAAAATGTACTTAGAATATTACAAATTTTATTAATTGTTCTTAATATGATCAGATTATCTCAATATGAAACAAATCTTTAAAATCAAAATTCTTTGTTATATAGGATATATTTGCTATATACAATATAACGTATAGAACAAATGTTAAACGACGAACAAAATTTTAACACATAAAAAATGTTAAGTATAAATATTTTAATAAAACATATTTATAATTTTAAAGGCATAATTGAAAAGTAGAACCAAAGTATGAAAAAAATTGTAAAAAAATAATTAAAAAGAACCGCAAAGAAAAAATCATAGGTTAGAAATGAAAAAAAGTGTCCATGAAAAAACATAGAGAATTAAAAATTGATGGTGAATCTGGTATTTATTCATGTGTGTCATATTAATGTGGTATTTATTATGTATTATTATATTATGTGTACCACTATTTTATGTGGTTTACTTTTTCTAGCAATCTAATATTGATTTTAAATAATTACTCTAGTTGAATTAACTATTTTAATTTACTTTCTGTGTCCAATAAATAACATTTAAAGTAAACCATAACAAATCAAAACGATTATATAGAGTTAAGTTACACAAGATAACTACTCTCCAGATGAAGCAGGTCAGTTAAAGTAATTCATTACTTATATGCACATTAGATCCACCTTCTTTTAGCCACAAAGGAGCTATTGATCACTTTTACTGTGCCGTAAGTCATTTATCTCCATTTTATTTCCATGCAAACAATTCTTGGTATTCTTGTACCTGCTCTTATTTGTTTTCTGTAATGAATGACCTCATTATTTCAACTGACAAAACAACAGTTAGAAAGAGGCGTGTAACAATAGAAAGCATGCATTTATTTCATTTCGTGGCGTGTTACTGATATTTCAATGTAACGTTACATTAACTAGTGATCTATCTCAATTATATGACTAATTATTTTTGGAATATATTATTTTTAAAAAGGTTTATTACGAGTTATGTATTATTAGTCTTTTTTAAAACTTTTATTGAAGCTTGATTGAGGGTTAATTTTTCTTTACAATATTGATAATATTATTTGATATAAGTAAATTTTACCATTTTTTGATGGGTTTTAATGAATTAATTATAGTTATTTTTTATTTAGTAATAATTATTTTTTAATTCTAACTTAATTATATGATTAATTATTATTTGGAAGATATCGTAAATAAATATTTTATACTAAAAAGACTTATTACGAAAATATTCCTAGACTTTTTTAAAACTTTTATTGAAGTTTGATTTTATTTTTACAATATTGACAATACTATTTGTTATAAGTTTGTTATAACAATTTTTGATGGATTTTATTGAATTAATAATAGTTATTTTTTTCATTCTATCTTAATTATATGATTAATTATTATTTGGAAGATATCATAAATAAATATATTGTTTTTAAAAAGGTTTATTTCGAATTATGTATTCTTAGTCTTTTTTAAAATATTTATTGAAGTTTGATTGAAGGTTGATTTTTTAACAGTTAATATTATTTGTTAAATGTAAATTTAAATGAAAATTCGATGTGTTTCAACGAAATGATAGTAGTTATTTTTTTTATCTTTGAAATGCAAAATTTAAAAACACTTTTATAATTTATAACCTTTCAATTGAAATTTCAGAAATTTGAATGGCATCAGAAATCACGATTTTTGCTTATGTTTCTATTAAGCCTTACACTTATTAAGGTACCAAGTTAATTTAATGGAAATGGGTTTTTTTGTTGAAGTTTTCATTTAAAAAAAAAATTCTGAAAAAATATTTTTTTTTGTCTTTTTAAAATAAATTATTCACATCATAATATTCCATATCGAGAAACCAAATACTATGCTGAAAATGATCCTTTAGATTGAAATTAAGTATATATAATTCACCTACGTAGGCAATGAAGGGGTTAAAAACACAAGGCCATAAGCTGTATTAGTGACTATCGATTACATAATGAAAGTTTAAGTCAGTAACTAGTGAAAATTTCCATGTCAACGATAACAATGTGTATGTACTTATAGTCTGTGATAAAGATTTCTAATCAAATCATCTATGACGATGATATTTTATCTTATCGTCAAATATGACGATTTCTCTTGTAGACAGATTTGTTGTAAAGATTTTTTTGTAATAGATTTGTTATAAAGATTTCTCTTGTAATAGATTTGTAGTAAAGATTTCTCTATTAATAGGTTTGTTGTAAAGATTTCTCTTGTAATAGATTTGTTGTAAAGATTTCTTTTGTAATGGATTGTTGTAAAAATTTCATTTGTAAGTTTTACCACCATTGTTTTATTATTTTCCAGATTTAAGACAGTAGGAAATACTCGAATCTTGTGGCTTACCACCGAACCTAACTGCCGATAAAGAGTATAAATAATATGCAACCTGGCTGGAATTAACTGAGCCTTATGGAGTTTGATATTATCATCTTACAAAAGAGACTAAGGATAATGTATCATGTAGAGTAACATAAACGGCCATAGATTGTTATCACGATATAGTTGAGATTATAAAGATGTACGCAGGATGCTTATTGGTGACCTGATGTCATTTGAAATAACACTCCATATAAAATGTTTGCTTGCTTTTGTCTCAGAACCATCATTTCAGAGAGAAGTTATATACAGAAACTATTGTTCTAACGTATATATGGTGCCATGTTGATCAATATGAGCAGCCAATCTTACTTATCCCGATTATGTGACAGCGTTCCAATTCATCCAATTAGCTACGAGGTCTTTGACAAAGTCGTAACTGTATTATTGGCTTTGTTTCCAGGAAGTTGATACTTTAACAACGAAAAAAGATAAATGGCTTGCAATTGTTGTATGTATCTTTTATATTACAGCAATAGGATAATAGAAATATGCATTATGGAAGAAGTTAATGCTCAATGCCAGAGATAATCATTTGGATGATTAAAAATCACAGATGAATAAATAAATGTGAAAGCACAATTTCAAGATGATTGGATTATTTTGGGGAGAGCTTTGATTTTTTTTTCTACTAAAGAATGTGTATGGAAAACATGCTGTTATTTACTTTTCTAACGAGTGAACTAAATTACATGTTTTTCTAAATAATTTTAAAAAAAAATTAGGTAAGTTTTCAAGAAATATCAAAATAACTCTTTGTAATTGTTATAAAACCAACTATCCTTTATGTTGTTAATAAAATGTATGTTCCATTTTAATATAATTTAAATTTTCTTATTTCAAAGCAAAAATATGGCTTCATGTATTCAAAAAAGCAATTTTTACAGCGGCACGTGTGTAATTTTAAATTATTGTAAACTAAAAGTATGATTTCAATAATAAGATGTTCATCTGTCATTATAAAATTATATATTATTCTAAAATTATATTATTAATATTAAAAATCAATTCAATGAGAAAAAAATGCGGATAATTTATGCTATGCACAATTTCTCTTTTTTTACTATAGGCTGTTAGTTAAATAAACCTTTAAATAACATTTTCCTACTGTTCATCAATATTTTATTCACGATTCAGCAAATATTTATCTTGACCAGGAAGCACATTATACTCAGCAAAACATCATTAACAGTTGCAGAATCTTTTCGAGTGTTATTTGTGTGTTATTTGTTAGTGTTATTTGTTTAATGGGAAAAGAACGAAATATTCAGATGTGCATACAGATAAAAGATTTTCTAAAAATACTCATTATATTGATATATATAAATCAAATCAGATGACGATCAGTAAAGAGTTTGATGACATTTGCTATCCAAAACAAAAGAATTTTACATACGGAAAGGTGGACGGTGTTACGTACGGAAATAAAAGAAAAATTATTATAATTAAACATTATAAAATGTTTTTTTAAATATTAACTATGAAGTTTAAGACTTAAATATTATTACATAATAACACTATGAAAGTTTTGTTGTAATAAAAAAAAAAATCCAAAAAGCAGTTTTGTTGTAACAGAAAAATTCAAAAAGCAGTTACATGTATATAAGGAAGTATAAGACAATATATTTCAACTTTTATCTTGTTTATTTATTTTGTTGAATTCGTGATCTTAATTTAGTAATAAATGGCTTTGTAAAATTGTAAAAAATTCTTATTTATTCCTTATAGGATAATTTTTTCCCAAATGCCGCGCATTTTGACCTAAACTCACTTGTCATACTAATATCGGATATGTAGCGTTTTTTTACTTATGTTTTGCTGTTGCAATTAGGAATGAACATTCCCCATAAGAATTCGCACCATGATGAGGGACCAAGCTTCTACATGAATAATTTTTCAGTTTATTGCTTTAACATGTTTTACCGATTATTTCAACAGCTTTTAAAAGAACGTTTGGAAAACTCCTTTTTAAACCAAAACGTAAAACTGTTCAAAGGAACATTCGAAGAGATGAACATTCTGTGGTTTTTGACTGGAAAAAATTCCGTTGTATAGAGACTGTCGAAACATTTATGTAATATTTTTAATTTAAATACTTCTGTTCAAATATTTTGCAATGAATTTTCCAATGTGAAGTATAAAGGAAAGCTACTACTAACTGTAACTCTAACTAACCACATAACTGTGCGTAGAGCTGAGTTGCCCATTTACAGTTTGGGAATGATCTGGGTGATTGAAGAATGATCTGACAGAAATGATCTGTTCTGATCTGAATGTTTTCAGAAGAAATTTGATTGAGATCTGTGACGCTCTACGGTCACATGAAACGGAGACCTACGGTTTAAAGAGGATTCCGACACACTATAAAGATTCATGGCACCGGCGGGATTCGAACCCAATACCTGTGGTACCGAGGGCCAGAGCGCTACCATTTGGCCATCATGCCCCTTAAACGAAAGATAATGTGTGTGAAACATAAATCAAATAATAAATCCGTACACCTGAATGTCATTTACAGGAGGACGGGTTGCCTGAGGGCCAATTGGCTATCTCTCTGGTCGTTGGTACCACAGGCTTCAAATTCGATTTCTAGTAATTTCATGAATGTTTGTTTGTGGTTTGGAATCATTTTTAATCTCTAGGTCGCAGTGTGGCCTTAGTGTACACCAAATTGTGCACAAAATGAATGTTGAGTGATAAACCAAATCAAATCAAGAATGGTGATACAAGTCTACTTGATACCATCCTGGAGAGTTGTTCAAAATTGTAGGAGAAAACTATGTATACAGTGTACCAGGTTCTGTCTATTGTACACTAGAAACCTGGAATATGCAACTTATATCTGTCGTTCCGGTGGTAATATCTAAGGTTAAAGTGCTAGGTGTTCAAAAATAACATCAGCAATTTTCCGGTATTATAAATTTAGTAGTTCACATTATATTAATTATAAAAGATTTTGCTTTATAAATTCAGGTTTGAATCATAAAATGCGTTAAGGCAGTTCTTGAGAATGTAACATTATTAATTACTTAAGTTGTTCATTAACGTTTTGATCAAACTAAGTTTACACATGTTTATACCCCTACCGACAGTTACTGCTGTCTTTTATAATTAATAGCTTGAGTTACGTATGACAGTTAACACCTTAAAATTAAATTCGCTTCTCAATTTCATTATAGTTGTTTGTCTCGAAATTAGTTCTTGTCACTTTAAATAATGATCAGTTTGAAGATTGTCAGTTAAAACGAAGACTCGCAGTATTAATTATCTACAAAATGCTCTGCAGAATTTCATCTCGAAAAATGATTTCTGAAGGTATGTTAGTTGAATAATGTTGAAATATTAATTTCAGTTCGCCAAATTAGTTAATGAAATCAATAAAATATATTTCGAAATAGAGCTATTGAGAGCTGACTTATTTGGAAAAGCAACTCACGAGAGTAACTCTAACGTTCTTCGTCTTAGTTATGTGATACAAACCACACCTATAAATTAAAATAAAGGCAAATTCCAGTTTTTTTAAATAATCGATCACAATTACTTAGAAAATCAGAATTACTTAAAAGTTTATTTAATATTACTTAAAGTAATATTATGTTTATTAATATTTATTATTAATAAATATTTCTTATAAATTAATAATCTGCTATAAATATTTTAATTTAAATTTCTAATACACTAGGTCTGTTTTACTCAAGTCTGTTTATTAGGTCATTTTTGCCACTGTGACACCCATGCACCCAAAAATACATTATTGCTAATATAAGTTATTTATAAATAACAATGTTTTTAAATTTAAGTTATTGATAATATTATTATTATTAAATTACAAATAATCATTTGTATTGTATCTGAAAATTTTAATTTCGTACTCTAAAAATAATCAAATCTTTATACTGACATCGATTTGTTCGTTTGCCTATTATGGTTGCATTTTAAAAACTTCATTTTCATAATTTTTTGAGTTAATATTAAATAGTACTTTTCTTTCTTATTAATAAAATTAAGTACAAGTTTAAGTAAATAAACAATCTAAATATAAATATCGTATATATGTTAGTTGTAAGTTTATATATAAATAAAAATTACATCACTGTAACCGATATGACTTTAAAAATACTTTTATTAAAACATAATTACATTTCAAAAGGTTTATTTTTGCGACATTTTTTGCATTTGATAAATAAATTTTTTTTTCGTAAACAAACACTGAAATATTATTCATTAATATTATACTATTAAAAATGCTTTAACTAAATCGATCCATACCTATTCATGTGCAATTAATTACAAAGTATATTGATACATAATGTTATGAAATTGATAGATAGATTATAATTATCTGTAGAAATAAAATATAATCTTCCCTTTCCCCCGAATTGTTGTGACATTTCAATTAACATAGCAACCTGCTTTTGACAATACTGTCTACTACTTTGTAGAAGGCATCATTGCCAGAGACATCGTGGTTCAGGGTTACATTTCTCAATAAAGTTTGGAACTAACTATTTAAACGAAACATCGTCTTACGTTGTTATTAAATACATTTTTATTTTCTATTCTTTTATTTTACATATCAATTCTGCGGATATACAGTATTAGTTTATAATTTCAATAAATGATATTTTTAAAAATATATAACCTGACAATATACTAATATTAATCGTTAAATAGTAATTGGTAAGCGAATATTTTATGCCTTAAAAATGAATTAAAATATCTAATTCTTAAAGGACTATTGATAATATAATAATTAATACTTACTTTTTAAAACAATTTATTCAGTGTAATTTTGACCATTATGCTAAATGCGGGCAATTTAGATTAATGGGATACTGCTGTTGGAGAAAAGTTGAACCAAGTGTATTGAAGTCGAGGGAGATTATGTAGAGAAATAAAATAATTTTTCAACTGAAAGTCGCCGTCTTTTATTGTCAGGCCGAGAACCTTTTACCTTACCCTCGTAATATAATAACCATAGTTATTTTTAATGCAATTTAAACAGTGTAATTTTGAACATTATGCTAAATGTCAGCAATTTAGGTTCAATCATTCGAATCGCGTAGTAAAGAAATAGCTGGATTTGGTTTCTCACTCTACGGTCATTTTGTGCACACTATGGGGTAATTAGACCGGGCCTAAAGAATTTTCAATTAACATAGCAATCTGCTTTTGATATTTTTTTTTCTTCTAATGCAGCTGGCAAATTAGACCGTGATCTTTCGCCATAAGGGCTGCACCGATGTTACTCACTTTGCATTACCCAGGGGGCGCGTGTAACTTCATGGTAAGTCACGGTAAGTAACAATGCCCCCGCAGCGCTCTACGATCCTATTAGGACCGGGACCTACAGCTTAAAGTGGATTCCTAACCACTACAACATCCATGGGCAAAGCCGGGATTTGAACCCGATACCTGTGGTACCGAACGTCAGAGCGCTAACCAGGGGCCTGATGGCCGAATGGCTAGTTTGTAATAGTAATGTTTATGGGTAATGCTAGTAATGTTTCCTGGGTAATGCTGGATCTGATATATATCTACCGTTAAGGTAGCGAATGTTTTTGATAAAAACACGACATACCAAAAGAAATCTATCTTTTTTAAGAAAACGATAGTAAAGATTAGTGACTTATCTATTCAAAGGTGGGAGTTTCATTATATTTTTTTCGTTTACAATATAAAATTATCTTACGCCTTTTGTTACTTTTTATCATATATGATTAAAAAAATAAATATATAAAATAATAAATAAGTTATTTTTATAAAATAAATAAATTATATTTCCATAATAACTATAATTAAAAACAAATGAATTCTTGATTTTATTAAAAGCTTAATAACTTTATCATACATTTTCAGGGAAAATATATATACTTTTTTTAAAATTCATATAATTTTTTTAATTATCTACCCATAAAAAAAAAGAAAACAATTCAAAGCTAAGTGACAACACAAAATTTATCACTGTTAGAGTAACATTACCTTCAATTTACTGAATCAGAAACAAGCAACCACAGTTTGTGTGATTGAATTCTATTGTAAACAAAGAATTACGGTCGAATATATCTTACTTCTTGATACTTAACTATGTGTTAGCATAGCATTTGATATCTGGAAACTGATTTTATTTCTCTTTCACCTGCAATGCTATGTTTCGGCAATCATATTTAGAGAAGATTTAAATTTATTGCCACCACTGCATTCGGTTAGTTGTCGTGTAATTCTATTTTACGATGACTGCACTTTCACAGTAAGCATACTCTAACGTCACTCCTGGGAATATCTTAAGAATTTTTAGAGCGTACGAAAATGTTTGCGAGCGATTTTGTCAAATCGTTACCAGTTTCCATAACAGCTTTTCCAGACAGTTTACGCAGCTGACAAACGAAGAGGAACTTGTTTCCATTACAGGCACTTTAAGTATTAGGAAAGATAAACAAAGTGGTATTTTAAATCTGTGTGTTGCACTACTTTTGAAGATAAACAAATTTACGTACATGAATATCGAATAGAATCTTAATGGTTTTATCATGACTTTGATCAAAGATCTAAAGCGTGTAAAATGAAGGAATAAAATAACATTAAAGTTCATGGTTTTTTTCAATTTTCTAAAATTATATTGGCTATAATTCCTTGAATGCAGCTATTTGTCTATAAAATTAATTAACAATGGTTAGAAATTATGTTTCCTATATACAGTAGGCCTCAAAATTGAATATACACTTTGAAAGTTGGAAATATTTTATAAATGACAAGCTAACTTTACTTCGTAGTAAGTGAATTTTTCCACGTCCATTTCCCCATTTTGCTGTGTCTTCCCTGCTATATAAACAAAAAAAAAAAATAGTTTCTTTCTTTCTCCTTTGATAAAAAAAATGGATATGAAACTTTTCCGTAAAACGATGTCACAAAATGAAGTACAAACTTATCGAATTATCATTTTTTTTCTTTCTTTAATACATTATTTAACAATATTTATAATTATACTTTAACTGAATTTCCCCGATTAAAATTATATGTATTTGTAAATTAATTAACAATGGTTAACAATTAATTTTCTGTATAAGACATTTGTAACTCATTATATTCACAATCATCTGTGATTGGATCTAATGACCCTAAGGTATTGGACCTGGTAAAGATACAAATTATGATGCAGAAATAAGAACTGCATGAAAGAATTGCAAACTTAAGTGTCGCAGCTGATCATTGTAAAAAATAGTTTAATATAATAGATAAAGAAACAACAAAAATAAAAATACTGTGAAATATTACGCTGCCACACTGTAATCATTACTGTCACATTGCATGCACAGTTTTTTTTAAATGAAATCTGAACGAATACTGCTACGGATTACATATGGTGGGAGCCTGAAGCCTTCTATACCCCAAATAAAGTATATTTCGAGTTATAGATGCAATGTCTCAATTTCTGGCACAGACACAAAAGCTTTTACTTCGATATAGTTATCGAATTTCGAAATTTTAGTTTGGGTACCCAAAGCGATGTCTACTAGTTTTATACACGATATATACTCTGATTTAAAGAAATATTATATGAAATCTGTTCCTCCAATGTTGAGTTTTTCCAAGTTAATTTCTGAAATTTAATATTTGCACAAATACGTTTTTATAATCTAAATCACTTTCTTACACATTATTTGTTTGTAATGCCAACATTATTACCCATGATAAATTTTTCAGAACTCTTGGTGCTTTATTTAAAAACTTGACAAGTGATTCCAAAGTGTAAATGTATTCTGGATATAGGGACAATAAATTCTTAGATCAGCAAGTTCTTTTGTTGTGTTCGAAAATCAATTTGCTATTTATTCTTATACCACCTATGTTAGATACAAATTGCTTGTCAAAAGATGATTTCAAAAGTGTTTTCTGGATAATGCTGGATCTGCTAAGTATCTACGTTCAACTAATGTTATTTTTGATAAAATCATATGAGAGCTGGAAACTATCACGTATAAATTTAAATAAAATAGGAACATTCTATTCAATTACATCTTTCTTTCGAAGAAAATGCTAGTAAAGATTAGTGGTTTATCTATTCAAAGGCGAGACACATTATCTTTTTTTTTCGTTTAAGAGTATCTTTTCAATAATATAAACTGACCTTATGCCTTTTGATACGTTTCATCGGGGCTTGATGGCCAAGTAGCTAACGCTCCGGCTTTCAGTACCACAGGTATCTGGATCGAATCCCGGTGATGTCAAGGATGTTTGTAGTGGTTCGGAATCCAGTTTAAGCAGTAGGTAACGGTCTCATATGACCGTAGACCTGTATAGTGCCCAATCAGACTTCTGCTCACCCACATCAATCCCAAACTGTAAAGGGACAACTCAGTTCCAGGCACAGTGATGCGCTGTGCTGTAGCAGTAGATATTTTTTATCATATATTATTAAAAAAAATAAATTAATAATAATAATTGAAAGCAAATAAGTATATATATTATATATATATATATATTTTTTTTTTTAATTATCTACCGATGAAAAAAACAAGAAAACAATTCCCAGTTAAGTGACAACATAAAATGCATTTAGAGAAGATTTAGATTCATTGCCACCACCGCATTCGGTTAGTTGTCTTGTAATTCTATTTTACGATGACCGCACTTTCACAGTAAGCATAATCTGATGTCACTCCTGGGAACTTCTTAAGAATTTTCAGGGGGTTTTATAGTTCATTGATGTTTAATTAAATAATGCTTTAATTAACAAGATAAAAAAATAACTTTTTAAAAAAATAACAAACCTAAAAATATAATTACATTTTTTAATTAATCAAATGTATTTATGAGGAATATTGCGAAATCCAAAAGATTAAATTTCTCGCAGCATTTTATATTTTATTAAATAAAGAACATAAGAAACAAAATTTTGTGTTTAATAAATTGTGCTACTTCGGATTTTGTAAGAAAAATTTAAATAAAATGATTTATAGATAGAATATTAATATTTTTGGCCTGACAAAGTTTAGCAATACATTAATTAAGGAAAGGTAAGAAAATGCATAAAAAAAATAAAAAAGCCTTTTAAGTTTTAGTGAATATTTTCCTTGAATATACTGCTTAAAGTAATTTTAAATTCTTAACATTATAGTTCAGTGTATTTTAATTAGTGTTTTTGAAGGAAAATAAATTTGAATAATGGACAAAAATGTATGGCAAATGAACATTTCTGCAGACATGAATAAATTTTTAGGTATATAAACTATTAGAGGACAGGAAAGTAATATTGTTTTTCTACACTAAATTCAAATAGATAGGTTAAAAAAAAATCTTTGTAATTTTAAAGCAAATTGAAAAATAGAAAAATGGTTCCAGAATATGAAAAGAAATTGCAAAAAAAAATAATAATAAAAATAAAAAGAATCACATTTTTTTTTAAAAAATGCATCCAAGCAAGAAAAAAAGAGAATTAAAAAAAAAAAAAAAAAAAAAAACATGAATTTCAAGATTTTAAGAATTATTTTTATGTTGTTTACTTTATCTAACAATATAGTATGGATTTTAAATAATTACTCTAGTTTAATTAACTATTTTAACTTATTTTCTATATCCCATAAATATCATTTAAAGTGAACCATAACAAATTAAAAGAATTATATTAAACTTTATTTAAAATGTACTTAAGATCATTACAAATTTCATTAATTTTTCATGTATTCCTTCTGATATACAAAAGTTTATCTCAGTTTATAGGAAAATGAGATTCACTAGATTATCTCAATATTAAGCAAATAGTTAAAGACAAAAGGTTTTCGTTATATAGGATATATATGTTATATAAGAAATGTTAAAAGCCAAACTAACTTTTAATAAATGAAAAATGTTAAATCGAAACATTTTAATAAAAATATTTATAATTTTAAAGGCGTAATTAAAAAGTAGAATCAAAATATGAAATAAATTGTAAAAAAATAATTTAAAAGAAACACAAAAATAACTTAAAAATGAAAAAAAAAAGTATCCAAGAAAGAAAAATAAAGATAATTTAAAAATAAATATTTATTTTAAGATTTTAAGAATTATTTTTATGTTGCTTACTTTTTCTAGCTGTCAAATATTGATTTTAAATAATTACTCTAGTTTAATTAATTATTTAAAATTATTTTCAGTGTCCTATAAATATCGTTTAAAGTAAACCATAAGAAATGAAAGCAACTTTTAATAAAAACAACTTTATTTAAAATGTACTTAGAATATTACAAATTTTATTAATTTTTCATGTTCTGATAGACAAAAGTTTATCGAAGTTTACGGCAAAAAAATATTCATCAGGTTATCCCAATATGAAGCAATTCGTTAAAGACAAAAGATTTTCGTTATATCGGATATATTTACTACATAAAATATAATGCATATAGCAAATGTTAAAAGAAAAAAAGAAAATGTAATAATTAAAAAATTTTTAACTAAATATTTCAATAAAAATACTTGTAATTTTAAAGGCATACTTAAAAAGTAGAATCAGAATATCAAAAAAATTTTAAAAATAAATGATTAAAACGAATCACTTGGAAAAAAAAATCGTAATTTCGGAATGAAAAAATGATATCCAAGAAAAAACATATAGAATTAAAAAAATCATGAATTTCGAGATTTTAAGAAGTATTTTATGTTGCTTACTTTTTCTAGCAATCTAATATTGATTTCACATAATTACTCTAGTTGAATAAAGTATTTTAATTTACTTTCTGTGTCCTATAAATAACATTTAAAGTAAACCATAACAAATTAAAACGATTATATGGAGTTAAGCTACGTAAGATAACTGCTCTCCAGATGAAGCAGGTCAGTTAAAGTAATTCATTACTTATATGCACATTAGATCCACCTTCTTTTAGCCACAAAGGGGCTATTGATCATTTTTACTGTGTCCTAAGTCATTTATCTCCATTTTATTTCCATGCAAACAATTCTTGGTATTCTTGTACCTGCTCTTATTTGTTTCCTGTAATGAATGACCTCATTATTTCAACTGACAAAACAACAGTTAGAAAGAGGCGTGTAACAATAGAAAACATGCATTTATTTCATTTCGTGGCTTGTTATTGATATTCCAATGTAATGTTACATTAACTAGTGATCTATCTTAATTATATGACTAATTATTATTTGGAAGATATCGTAAGTAAATATATTGTTTTTAAAAAGGTGTCCGTTAATAAAATCTAATATAAACTAAAGTAAATATATTGTTTTTTATTCCTAGTCTTTTTCTAAACCTTTAGTGAAGTTTGATTGAAGATTGATTTTTTTAAGAGTTAATATTATTTGTTAAATGCAAATTATAAAAATTTTCGATGGGTTTTAATGGATTAATAGGAGTTATTTTTTAACTTTGAAATGTAAAATTTAGAAGCCCTTTTATAATTTAGATAATTTCAATTAAAAATTCAGAAATTCGAATGGTTTGTTTATGTTTCTATTAAGCCTTACACTTATTAAGATACCAAGTTAATTTAATGGAAATGTTTTTTTTTGTTGAAATTATCCTTTTAAAATGAATTTTTTTTTAAATGTTATTTTTTCAGAATTTTTTTTTTTTACTTTTTAAAAATAAATTTATCACACCACAGTATTCCTTGTTGAAAAAACAAATACTATCTAAAAGTGATCCTTTATATTGAAATTGAGTATGTATAAAGCTCCTACGTAGGCAATGAAATAAGGAAATTAAAACACAAGGGAAATGGGTTAAAAACACAAAGTCATAAACTGTATTAGTGACTAGCAATTACGTAATGAAAGTTCAAGTTAGTTAGTAGTGAAAGCTCTCATGCCAACCGTGACTGTGTGTGTGTACTTATCGTCTGTGATAAAGATTTTTAATTCCATCATCTATGGCAAAGATTTCTAATTCCATCATCTATGACAAGGATTCCTAATTCCATCATTTATAACAAAGATTCCTAATACCGTCATCTATGACAAATATTCTTAATCTTATCGTCAATTTTAAAGTACATTGATTTTACGAGCCATTCTTGAAATAATTCTCAAAATTTACAACAGTATGAACTGTTTGTATACCTTGGTGGTGGCTTGCCACAAAAATCCGAATCTGACGATTGCTCTTGTTGACCAAGGAAGAGCTTGAATAGCATGCAACTTGTCTAGAAATAAATGAACCTTATGGAGTTTGGCATTATCTTCTTAGGAAAGGTGTCTAAGGATAATGAGCTATGTAGGGTAACACAAACGACCGTATCTTTATGTTATCATGATATCTTTGAGCTTATAAAGATGTAGAATATCTATCGATGACCTACTGTCATTTGAAATAACACTCCATACAAAATGTTTTTGCTTCTCTATCAGATTCTTCATTTCAGCGACAAGTTATATACAATAACTGTATGGGGCCTGGTGGCCGAATGGCTAGCGCTCTGGCGTTCGGTACCACAGGTATCGGGTTCAAATTCCGGCTTCGCCAATGGGTGTTTGTAGTAGGTCGGAATCCACTTTAAGCTGTAGGTCCCGGTCCTAATAGGATGGTAGAGCGTTGCGGGGGCATTGTTACTCCGCGTCCGTGGCTTAACATTAAGTTACACGCGCCCCTTGGGTTATGCAAAGTGTAACATAGGTGCAGCCGTTATGGCGAAGATCACGGTCTATTTGCCAGCTGCATTAGAAGAAAAAAAAAAGATATACAATAACTGTTGTCCTTAAAGTATATATAAGGCATCAAGTTGATCAATATGAGCACCCAATCTTACTCATCTCGATAATGTGACAGTGTTCAAATTCCTCCAATTAGCTACGAGGTTTTTGACAAAGTAGTAACGGTATTATTGACTGTATTTCCAGGAAGTTGATACCTTAAGAGAAAAGATAAATAGCCATCAATTGTTGTATTATCTTTTATACTCTAGCCATTCGATAGTAGAAATATGCGTCATAGAAGAAGTTAATATCCGTTACCAGTGATAGTTTAATCATTTGAATGAATAAAAAAAAATCACGGAAGAGAAAATTAATATTAAATGTAAAATTTCAAGATGATTATATTATTTTTGGGAGTACTTCGATTTTTTTCCTACTAAGGAATGTATATGTAAAACATGGTTATATTTTACTTTTCTAATGAGTGAATTAAATGAATTGTTCTTCTAAATAAATAAAAAAAAATCCAGTTAAAATCTTTGCAATTATTATAAAATCAATTATCTTTTATGTTATGGATCTGATATTATTATTGATTTTTTGATTATCTTTGACCCTTTGATATTGTTATTGATTATTATTGATCCCCTTTATGTTATTGATAAAATTTATACATAATTTTAACATAATTTAATTTTTCATAATTCAGAAAAAAAATATAGCTTACTGAGCTTACTTTTACAGTTGTACATGTGTAATTTTAGATTAAATTAAAAAGGTGATTTTAATAATATTATGTTCATATGTCGTTATAAATCATAAATATTAAAAATCAATTCAATAAGGAAAAAATGCGGGTAATTTATGCTATGCACAATTTCTCTTTTTTTGCTATAGTCTGTCAGTTAAATAAATCTTTAAATAACATTTCTCTACTGTTTATCAATATTTTATTCACGGTTCAACGAATATTTATCTTGACCAGGAAGCGCATTATACTCAGCAAAACGTCATTAACAGTTGCAGAACCTTTTCGAGTGTTATTTTGTTTAATGGGAAAAGAACGAAAAATTCAGATGTACATACAGATAAAAGATTTTCTAAAAATACTCATTATATTGATATATATAAATCAAAACAGATGATGATCAGTAAAGAGTTTGATGACATTTGCTATCCAAAACAAAAGAATTTTACATACAATAGTGTTAAGTACGGAAATAAAAGAAAAATTATTATAATTAAACGTTATAAAATGTTTTTTAAATATTACCTATGAAGTTTAAGGTCTAAATATTATTACGTAATAACACTATGAAAGTTTTGTTGTAATAAAAAAAATCAAAAAAGCAGTTTTGTTGTAATAGAAAAATTCAAAAAGCAGTTAAATGTATATAAGGAAGTAAGTATAAGACAATATAATTCAACTCTTATATTGTTTATTTATTTTGTTGAATTCGTGATCTTAATTTAGTAATAAATGGCTTCGTAAACTTGTACAATAATTCTTATTTATTCATTTAAGGAAATTTTTTTTTTCCAAATGCCGGACATTTTGACCTAAACTCACTTGTCATACTAATATCGGATATGTAGCGTTTTTCTACTTATGTTTTGCTGTTGCAATCAGGAATGAACATTCCCCATAAGAATTCGCACCATGACCTGAGGGACCAGGCTTCTACATGAAAAATTTTCAGTTTATTGATTGAACATGTTTTACCGATTATTTGAACAGCTTTTAAAGAAGGTTTGGAAAACACCTTTTTAAATAGAAACGTAAAACTGTTTAAAGGAACATTCCACGAGATGAATAATGGGAATCATTCTTTGATTTTTGGCTGGAAAAAAATTCCGTTGTATTTTATTATATAGACTGTCGAAACATTTATGTAATATATTTAATTTAATAACTTGTGTTCAAATATTTTCCAATGAATTTTCCAATGGGAAATATAAACGAAAGCTACTACGAACTGTAACTGTAACTAACCACATAACTGTGCGTAGAGCTGAGTTTACAGTTTGTAGAGCTGTCTACAGTTTGTGAATGATCTGGGTGATTGAAGAATGATCTGATCTGAACGTTCTGAGAAGAAATCTGATTGGAATATGTGACGCTCTACGGTTACATGAGACCGGGACCGACGGTTTAAAGTTGATTTCGAAACACTACAAACATACATGGCACCGCCGGAATTCAAACCCGATACCTGTGGTACAAAGCGCCAGAGCGCTAGCCACTCTGCCATCGGGCCACCTAAACGAAAGATAATGAGTGTAAAACATAAATCAAATAATAAATCCATAAAAAATAAAATAAAATAATCAAATAAAAACACCTGGATGTCCTTTCGTTGATTTCCAGGAGAACGAGCGGCCTGATGGCCAATTGGCTTGAGCTCTGGTCATTGGTACCACAGGCTTCAAATTCGCATCCGAGCAATTTCATGAATGTTTGTTTGTGGTTCGGAATCCATGCGAAACTCTTGGTCGTAGTATGGCCTTAGTGTACCCAAAGTGTGTACAAAATTAACGTTGAGCCATAAACAACATCAAATCAAGAGGGATGATACTAGTATCGAGAAGTCTACTTGATACCATCCTGGAGAGTTGTTAAAATTGTATGAAAAAACTACGTATGCAGTGTACCAGGTTCTCTCTATTGTACCCTAGATACCTGGTATATGCAACTTATAACTGTCGTTCCTGTAGTAAATATCTAGGTTAAAGTGCTACCAGTTGGGCTGAAAGGTTCGTAGGCTAGAACAGAAAATTTCTTTTTTTTTTTATAGAATTTGATTTTATTATTCCATATAGTTGCCTTCGAGGGCGATACAACGATTATAGCGGTCATACAATTTTTCGATACCATTTTTATAGTACGGTTTGTACGGTTTGTCTTTAGCCTCAAAATAGGCTTCAGTTTCGGCGATTACCTCTTCATCGGCGCGAAATGTCTGTCCAGCGAGCATACTCTTGAGGTCTGAGAACAGGGAAAAGTCGCTGGAAGCCAGATCTGGAGAATACGGTGGATGCGGAAGCAATTCGAAGCCCAATTCATGCAATTTTGCCATCGTTTTCATTGATTTCTACAACGGTGCATTGTCTTGATGAAACAGCACTTTCTTCTTCAAATGAGGCCGTTTTTCCGCGATTTCGTCTTTCAAACGCTCCAATAAAGCTGTTTATGGTTTTTGCCTTTTTAAGATACTCAATGAACATTATACCATGCGTATCCCAAAATATTGATGCCATAACCTTGCCAACCGACTTTGGCATCTTCACGCTTTGGAGTCGGTTCATCATGTGCAGTCCACTCGGCTGACTGTCGATTGGACTCCGGTGTGAAATGATGGAGCCATGTTTTATCCATTGTCACATATCGACGCAAAAATTCAGGTTTATTACGATTGAACAGCTCCAAACACTGCTTAGAATCCTCCACCTCAATTCTTTGTTGTTTTTGATCGATTGTGAGCTCGCGCGGCACCCACTTTGAACAGAGCTTTCGCATATCCAAATATTCATTCACGATATGTCGAACACGTTCCTTTGATATATTTAGGGCCTCAGCTATCTCAATCAACTTCACTTTACGGTTATCAGAAATTATTTTGTGGACTTTTTTGATGTTTTCGTTGGTAACAGCCTCTTTTGGGCGTCCACTGCTTGCATCGTACTCGGTGCTCATTTCGCCTCGTTTAAATTTAGCAAACTACTTCTCTACGGTTGATTTTCCCGGTGCAAAGTCCGAGTCATGTTTATCAAGCCAAGCCTTGGCTTTAATAGTATAGCAATGCTTTATTAACACACGAAATTCATTTTTATCCATTTTTGCAAACTAACAAAAGTTGCTTCACTAAAAATGCTATAACTCCCATACTAATAGTGCAACAGCTGTCACATTTTTACACGTGTCTTTTGAATGTTAGGACTAACTAAAAATCATATGGATTTAATACTAGTAGCGCCATCTATGTGTCAGCCTGCGCCCTTTTAGCCTTATCCCACCTGGTAGGTGTTAGAAAATTACATCAACAATTTTCCGGTATTTTAAATTTAGTAGTTCACATTATATTAATTATAAAAGATTTTGCTTTATAAATTCAGGTGTGAATCATAAACTGTGTTAATGCAGTACTTGAGAATGTAGCATTATTAATTAATTAAATTGTTCATTAACGTTTTGATCAAACTAAGTTTACACATGTTTATATCCCTACCGACAGTTACTGCTGTCTTTTATAATTAATAGCCTGAGTTACGTGTGACACTTAACACCTTAAAATTAAATTCGCTTCTCAATTTCATTATAGCTGTTTGTCCCGAAATTAGTTCTTGTCACTTTAAATAATGATCAGTTTGAAGATTGTCAGTTAAAACGAAGACTCGCAGTATTAATTATCTACAAAATGCTCTGCAGAATTTCATCTCGAAAAATGATTTCTGAAGGTATGTTAGTTGAATAATGTTGAAATATTAATTTGCGCTTGCCAAATTAGTTAATGAAATCAATAAAATATTATTGAAATGAAGCCGTTGAGAGTTGATTTATTTGGAAAAGCAACTGACGAGAGTAACTCTAACGTTCTTCGTCTTAGTTATGTGATTCAAACCACACCTATAAATTAAAATAAAGGCAAATTCCAGTTTTTTTTAAATAATCGATCACAATTACTTAGAAAATCAGAACTACTTAAAAGTTTATTTAATATTACTTAAAGTAATATTATGTTTATTAATATTTATTATTAATAAATATTTCTTATAAATTAATAATCTGCTATAAATATTTTAATTTAAATTTCTAATACACTAGGTCTGTTTCACTCAAGTCTGTTTATTAGGTCATTTTTGCCACTGTGACACTCATGCACCCAAAAATGCATTATTTCTAATATAAGTTATTTATAAATAACGCCATTTTTTAATTTAAGTTATTGATAATATGCATATTATAAATTACAACTAATCATTTGAATTGTATCTGAAATTTTTTTTCTAAAAATAATCAAATCTTTATACTGTCATCGGTTTGTTAGTTTACCTGTTATGAGCCTTTTAAAAATTAATTTTTAACTTAATTTTCATAATTTTTTGTGTTGATATTATACAGTACTTTAAATTTTCTCTTATTAATACAATTAATTACATTTTTAAGTATTTAAACAATCTATATATAAATATTCTATATATAACATTTGCAAGTTCATATAAATAAATAAAAATTACATCACTATAACATATATTGCATATTTAAAAACATTTTTATTAAAACACATTTACATATTCAAAATGTTTATTATTGTGACATTTTTTGCATTTTATGAATCAATATTTTTTGTAAACAAACACTGAAATATTAATTAATATTGTACTATTAAAAATGCTTTAACTATATCAGTCCATACCTATTCATGGGGAATTGCCAAGTATATTGATAGATAATGATATAAAATTCTTACAAACATTATAATTTAAATTTTTCTCTCCTATTAATAAAATTAAATACATGTTCAAGTATTTAAACAATCTATATATAAATATTTAATATATAATATTTGTAAGTCCATATATAAATAAAAGTTATATCACTATAACAGACATTACTTTAAAAAAACACATTCTTATTAAAGCACAATTACATATACAAAATTTTTGCATTTTATAAATAAATTTTTTTCATAAGCAAGCACTGCATTATCATTATTATTATATTATTAAAAAGGCTTTAACTAAATCAGTCCATATGTATTGATGTGCAATTACAAAGAATGTTGATACATAATGATATAAAATTGATAGAGAGATTATAATTATTCTCTGTAGAAATAAAATACAATTTTCCCTTTTCGCCGAGTTGTTGTGACATTTCAATTAACATAGCAATATGCTTTTGACAATACTGTCTACTATTTTGTAGAAGGCATCATTGCCAGAGACATCATGGTTCAGGGTTACATTTCTCAATAAAGTATGGAACTATCTATTTAAACGAAATATCGTCTTACATTGTCATTAAATGCATTATTATTTTCTATTCGTTTATTTTACATATCAACTCTGATGATATGCAGTAGTTTATAATTTTAATAAATACTATTTTTAGAAATACATATTCTGAAAATATGTTAATCTTAATCTAAGTAAATAGTAATACCATTAATTGGAAACAAAGATGAATTAAAATATCAAATCATAAAAGTCCCATTAGTAATAAAATAATCAATAGTTAGTTTTAAAGAAATATACAAAGGGTCTGTATGGCCGAGCGACTGGCGCTCGGTGCCATAAGTTTCGGATTTGAGTCCCGGCGGTGCCTTGAATGTTTGTAGTGGTTTGGAATCCACTTTAAGCAGTAAGTCCCTTTATAATACAACTATACAGTGTTGGGTGTAAGGCTGAAAAAGTCAGCGTTATGGAGTGAAGTCAGACTTCTACGTACGGGTGCTCCATCACAACGGAAGCCGTCTCCGTTTCTCTTCACCCATAAGATCATACGGGTTCCTGTGCTCGGTCTAGATGTCTACCAAGTGGGATAAGAAACAACAACGAACAATATGCAAATTATTGTTAATTTTAAAATACGGGCACTTTAGCCTGAATTATTCGAATCACGTACCAGAGATTTAGCAGTTTTAACATTATCCCTTTTACACAAAATGGACTCGCCACGACAAAATTTTGAACGAATACTGCTCTACGGATTGCATTTGTTGGGGAGGGATTGAACCCTCTTAAAGCCAACCGCGGTATATTTTGAGTTACAGATTGAATGTCAATTTCCGACAGACACAAAATCTTTCTGTTCGATATTTTGTCGAAACTTTAGTGTGGAAATCTACAAGTCTTCCGGCAGACATAGAATACTCTGATTTTATGAAATTTTGTGTATGGATTTATATATATATATATATATATATATATATATATATATATGCATCACAAATATATTTTTATATTCTAAAACACTTTTTTACATATTAATTTTTTCAAGCCGATGTAGTCACCCTGTGGATAAATTATTCGGCTATCGAACTACTGGTGCTTTATTTAAAACTGGACAAGTGATACCAAAATGTGCATCTAACAGGTGGGCTGGCACATAGATGGCGCTACTAGTATTAAATCCATATGATTTTTAGTTAGCCCTAACCTTCAAAAGACACGTTAGACACTTCAAAGACAGCCCACCTTTTATTCTTAGCATACGGACAATACATTTTTAGATCAGCAAGTTATTTCGTTGTGTTCCAAAAGCAGTTTGCTAACTCTTCTTATGCCACCTACGTTAGATACTAATTGCGGTGAAAAAAGGATAAATGCAATAGTATTTCCTGGGTGATGCTGGGTCTGTTACATGTCTACCGTTAATGAATGTTTTTGATAGAAACACGTGGCATATGAAAAAAATAATGTATAAATTTAAAGGAAATATGATCATTTTATTCAGTTACGTCTAACGTTTTAAGAAAATGATAGTAGAGATTATTGGCTTATCTACTTAATGACAAGAGTTCAATTATATGTTTTTTTTCGCTTAACAGTATCTTTTCACTAATATAAAATGAACGTATACCTTTTGAGACGTTTTATCGGGGCCTGATTGCCGAATGGCTAGCGCTCTGGTTCTCATTAACACAGGTATGGGTTTCGAATCCCGGTGATGCCATGGATGTTTGTATTTGTTCGGAATCAACTGTAAGCCACAGGTCCCGGTCTCATATGACAGAAGAGCCTCGCAGAGAACAATCAGACTTCTTCTCACCCTCATCCTTACCAAACTTTAAAGGGACAACACAATTTTAGTCACAGTGATGTGCTGTGGTGTAGTAGTAGATACTTTTTATCATATATGGTTAAATAAGTAAATAATAATGATTATAATTGAATACAAATAAAGGCTTGACTTTATTAAAAGCTTGATAACTTTTATCATAAAGTTTCATTTAAGATAAAAAATATATATATTTTTTCTAAATTCTTATATTTTTTTTAATTATCTACCAATAAAAAAAAAAAAAAAAAGAAGAAAACAATTCCCAGCTAAATGACAACACAAAATGCATCACTCTTAGTGACTATAAAATCATCTTCAATTTATTGAGTCAACGAGCAAGCTACCACAATATGTGTGATTGAATTCTGTTGTAAACGAGGAATTACGGTCGAATAAATCTTACTTCTTGATGTGTTAGTATAGCGTTTGATATCTGGGAACTGATTTTATTTCTCTTTCACCTGCAGTACTATGTATCAGTGAGCATACTTAGAGAAGATTTAAATTTATTGCCAGAACCGCATTCGGTTAGTTGTCCTGTAATTCTATTTTACGATGACTGCACTCTCGCAGTAAGCATGCTGTAATGTCACTCCTGGGAATTTCTTAAGGATTTTTAGAGCGTGCGAAAAAGTTTTCCAGCGATTTTGTCTAATCGTTAACAGTTTCCATAACAGACTTTACAGACTGTTTATGCAGCTGACAAACGAAGAGGAACTTGTTTCTATTATAGGCACTTTAAGTATTAGGAAAGATAAGCAAAGTGGTATTTTAAATCTGTGTGTTGTACTACTTTTGAAGTTAAAGAGTTAAACAAATTAACATGCTCGAAAGATCGAATAATATTAAGGGTTTGATCATGACTTTGATCATAAATCTAAAGAGTGTAAAATGATACAACAACATAACATTAAAGTTTAAGTTTTTCTCAATTTTTTAAATATTGCATTAGCTGCATTGCTTTAAATGCAATTAAATGTCTATTAATTAATTACAGTGGTTAAACATTATGTTTTACATATAAGGTATTTGTAACTCACTTTATTCATAAATCAACTGGATTGTGATCGAAACTGTGATTGGATCTAATAACTGGAAAGATGTCAAAATTGGTAGGGATATTAATGTTGCAGAAGTAAGAATTGCAAGAAAAAATTTTAATTTCATGTATTGCAGCTGAGCGTTGTAAAAAGCAATTGAATAGAATAGATAATAAAATGAAATTTGAAATATTGGGAAATATTATGCATTATTCTAAGCATTTATTTCTCTGATGAGTTGTGAAACTACAAAACTATTTCGTGTACTTCAAAACCACAGTGTTACTTTCTTAGTTTGTTCGGCTTCTGTTTCATTCTGGTCTAAAAATAAATTTAACTGTGATACCATGACAAACCAGAGAGTTTGGAAAGTGCAACATTGATGGAAATCCTAGAACTATTCGGAACTTAGTTGTTACAGAAATTTTGCTATTTTCTGAAAGTATGAGCAACAAATAGATCAAACTATTTTAATTAAAAGTTTAGCCTAATCATATAAAAATGTACTTCAGAATTGTACACAATCACGTATCTTTGACCTCTAATCTTTAGGAAAAATATCTTCTTGATACTTTTATCATATATGATTAAAAAATAAAGAATACTAATTATAACTGAAAACAAATAAATGTGTGACTTTATTAAAAACGTGATAGTTTTTACCATAAAGTTTTAGGGAAAATATATTTTTTTAATTTCTTATATTTTTTCATTATCTACCCATAAAAAAAAAGAAGAAAACAATTCCCAACTAAGGGACAACACAAAATTCATCACTCTTAGATAAAATTTTCTTCAATTTACTGAGTCAACAAACAAGCAACCACAATTTGTGTGATTGAATTCTGTTGTAAACCAAGAATTACGGTGAAATAAAACTTACTTCTTGATACTTACTATGTATTACCACAGCTTTTGATATCTGGGAACTGATTTTATTTCTTTTTCACCTGCAATGCTATTTGTCAGCAAGCATACTTAGAGAAGATTTAAATTTATTGCCACCAACGCATTCGGTTAGTTGTCTTGTAATTCTATTTTACGATGACTGCACTTTCGCAGTAAGCATGCTCTAATGTCACTCCTGGGAACTTCTTTTTTAGAGCGTGCGAAAATGTTTTCCAGCGATTTCTTCTAATCGTCCAGACAGTTTATGCAGCTGACAAACGAAGAGGAACTTGTTTCCATTACAGGCACTTTAAGTATTAGGAAAGATAAGCAAAGTGGTATTTTAAATTTGTGTGTTGTACTACTTTTGAGGATAAACAAATTTTACCACTCGAAAAATCAAATGATATTTTAAGGGTTTTATCAAGGCTTTGAGCATTTCAAAGGCTTTATCGAGGCTTTTGAGTTTTTCTCAATTTTTAATGTTTATTATTGATAGAATTTACATATGGTATAATATTAGGTTGTTCATATTATAGGTATGCCAGTTGAAAACAACACTGTATAAATTTAAAGGAAATAGGATCATTATATTCAACTACATACTAGTATATCCTTCTAAGAAAAAGACAGAGACTTCAGGATCGAATCCTGGCGGTGGCATGGATGTTTGTTAGTGGTTCCTTTAAACTGTAGGTTCCTGTCTGCTTAGTCTTCGTGGGTAGAAAATGACCGTAGATCGACAACCAAACAATCTAAAAAAAAAGTCAGTAATGATTAGTGGCTTATCTATTCAAGGGCAAGTGTTTCATTACATATTTTTGATAAATTATATAAAAACATATAATAATATTATATCTTTTGATATTTTTTTTTATTATATATGATTATAAAAATAAATAATAATAATAACTGAAAACAAATAAATGCTTGATTTTATTAAAAACTTGATATCTTTTATCCTAAATGTTCAGGAATATATATATATTTTTAATTTCTTATATTTTTTAAAATTATCCACCAAAAAAAAAAAAAAGAAGAAGAAAACAATTCCCAGCTAAGTGACAATACAAAATTCATCACTCTTAGAACAAATTATCTTCAATTTACTGAGTCAAGGAACGAGCAACCACAAGTTGTGTGATTGAATTTTGCTGTAAACAAAGAATTACGGTCGAATAAATCTTACTTCTTGATACTTACTGTGTGCTAGAATAGCGTGTGATATCTGGGAACTGATTTTATTTCCCTTTCTCCTGCAATACTATATTTCAGTGAGCATTCTTAGAGAAGACTTAAATTTATTGCCACCCACGCATTCGGTTAGTTGTCTTGTGATTCTATTTTACGATGACTGCATTTTCGCAGTAAGCATGCTCTAATGTCACTCCCGGGAATTTCTTGAAAATTTTAGAGCGTGCGAAGATGGTCGCGAGCGATTTTGTCTAATCGTTACCAGTTTCCATGACAGCTTTTCCAGACAGTTTATGGAGCTGTCAATCGAAGAGGAACTTGTTTCCATTACAGGCACTTTAAGTATTAGAAAAGATAAGCAAAGTGGTATTTTACATCTCTGTGTTATACTACTTTTGAGGATAAATAGTTAAACAAATATGCAATCTTCATAGATCATATAATATCATAAGGGGTTGATCATGACTATGATCAAAGATCTAAAACATGTAAAATGTAAAGTACATAAAGGAATAAATTACATTACCGTAAACAAGTAAAGCAATAAAATACACTAAAGTAACATTAAAGTTTGTTTTATTTTCAATAGTCTAATATGATATTAGCTATATACATCCCGAATATTGTTATTTATCTGTAAATTAATTAACAATTGTTAAAAACTATGTTTTCTATATAAGGCATTTGTAACTCAATCTATTTACAACCATCTGTGGTTGCATCTAATATCCGAATTGGTATCGAGAGACAGTTATTCTTTATACCATAAGCAATTACTTCACCGTATGTTACTCATATAGCAATACCCAGGGAGCACGTGCATTTTAATATGCTACGGATGCAAGTAAGACTACCCCCACTACGCTCTACGATCCTATTAGACCGATACCTACGGTTTAACGTGGATTCCGAATCATTACAAATAGCCATGGCACCGCCGGGACTCGAAACCGAAACCTGTGGTACCGTGCACCAGAGCACTACCCACTAATATTTTATTATTTATATTTCACATGCGGTATAATATTATGTTATTCTTATTATGATATGTCAGCTGGAAACATAAATGTAAAGAAATAGGATAATTCTATTCAACTACATACTAGTATATCCTTCTAAGACAAAGAAGCAGATTTCAAGATCAAATACTGTTGGAGCCATGTATGTTTGTTAGTGGTTCGAAATTCACTTTAAACTCTAGGTTTCGGTCTTTTTAGGCCCCGTGGGCAGCAAAATGACCATAGATCTACAACCAAACAATCTAAGAAAAATACAGTAATGGTTAGTGGCTTATTTATTCAAGGGCAAGTGTCCAATTATATATTTTCGATTCATTACGAAAAAAACATTAATTTTATTCGTTACACTTTTCCGTTACCTTTTCGTTTAATAGCTTTTCAATAATATTATATCTTTTGGTAGTTTTTATCATTTATGCTTGAAAAAATAAGTAACAATAATAATTGAAAATAAATAAATGTTTTATTTTAATAAAAGCTTTTAAAGTTTCATTGAAAAATATTTTGAAATTTTTTTAATATTTTTTTTTAATTATCTACCCGTAAAAATAGAAGAAATCAATTCCCAGCTAAGTGACAACAAAAAATCCATCACTCTTAGATAAAATTATCTTCAATTTATTGAGTCAACAAATACTAGAAATCACAATTTGTGTGATTGAATTCTGTTGTAAGCAAAGAATTATGGTCCAATAAATCTTACTTCTTGATACTTACTATGTGTTAGCACAGCGTTTGATATCTGGGAACAGATTTTATTTCTCTTTCTCCTGCAATGCTATGTTTCAGTGATCACAATTAGAGAAGATTTTAATTTATTGCCACAACCGCATACTGTTAACTGTCTTGTAATTCTATTTTACGATGACTGCACTTTCGTAGTAAGCATGCTCTAATGTCACTCCTGGGAATTTCTTTAGAATTTTTAGAGCGTGCGAAGATGTTTGCGAGCGATTTTGTCTAATCGTTACCAGTTTCCATAACAGCTTTTCCAAACAGTTTATGCAGCTGACAAACGAAGAGGAACTTGTTTCCAATACAGGCACTTTAAGTATTAGGAAAGATAAGCAAAGTGATATTTTAAGTCCGTGTAATGTACTACTTTTGTGGATAAAGAGTTAAACAAATTTACGCTCTTGAATGATCGAGTAATATCTTAAGTGTTTTAGCATGACTTTAATCAGAGATCTAAAATGTGTAAAATGCAAAGTACATAAAGTACTCTAACGTACGCAAGTAAAGCAATAAAGTACATTAACGTAAGCAAGTAGAAAAATAAAATAAACTAAAGTAACATTAAAGCTTGTTTTATTTTCAATTTTGTAATATTATATTTGCTGTATTTCGCAGAATGTAGTAATTTATCTGTAAATTAATGAACAATAATTTAAAAAATTGCTTTATATATAAGATGTTTGTAATTCGCTCTATTCAAAATCATCTGTAGTTGGATCTAAAAACCGGAGTGGTATTGGACCTGGTAGGGATATTAATGATGATGCAGAAACATAAACTGCAGAAAAAAAATTGTAAAAAATAGTCCCATAGAACAGATAAAAAAATAAAAAAAGTTAAAATATTGTGAAGCTTCACGCTCCATTCTGAGCATTTACTTTTTCTGATAAATTGTGAAACTACAAATCTATTTCGTGTATCGCAAAACTTCAAATGTAACTTCTTTCATTGTTAAGCATCTAGTTTATTCTTGTCTCAATGGTCTAAGAATAAATTCTATTGCGATATCATGCAAAAAAATGAATTTGGCAAGTGCCACATTAATGGAAATTCCAGAACTGCGTGGCGTTTTTCTGGAAATTCTGTCATTACTCAAGCTGTGAGCAAGAAATGGGCCAAACTGCGTTAATTAGGAGTTTGTTAAATTCATATGAAAATTTATCTCATTGCCAAAAAGAATTTTGCGCAATCACGTAGTATTTGAGATAATGGCTTAGTGATCATGACTTTGATCATAAATCGAAAGTGTGTGAAATGAAGCAACAAAAAAATATTAAAGTTTACGGTTTTTTTTTTCAGTTTTCTAATATTTTATTAGCTATATTTCCCCGAATACAATTAATTATCTATAAGTTAATTAAGAATTGTTAAAAATTATGTTTCCTCTACGAGGTAATTGTAGCTCACTCTATCCAAAATCGTCTAAGATTCGATCTAATAACCGGAATGCTATCGGATATGGCAGAGATACTAATTATGATGCAGAAACAAGAACAGCAAGAAAAAATTATAATTTTATGTCTCTCAGACTGAGCGTTGTTAAAATTATTTAAATAGAATAGATAAAGAAACAACAAAAATGAAACTAATGTGAAACATCACTCTGTCCAACTGCAGTCATCACTGTCACACTGTATAAACAGTTATTCAACAAAATGTGAACGAATACTGCAACGAATTTCTTATGGGAGGTTTAAATACTCCTAAAGCCCAACTAAAGGATATTTCGAGTTATAGATTCAATGTCTCAATTTCTGGCACAGACGCAAAAGCTTTCGGTTTGATATAGTTATCGAGTTTCGAAATTTTAGTTTGGATACTCAAAGCTATATCTACTAATCTTTTACACGATACTATAATTTAATGAAAGATTATATGAAATATTTTCCACGGATTTTGAGTTTTTTCAACTAGATTTCTAAATTTTAATATTTACACATGTACGTTTTTATAACCTAAAACACTTTCGTACACATTATTTGTTCGTAATGCCAACATAATGACATGTGGATAAATTATTCGGCTACATAACTACTAGTGCTTTATTTAAAATTTAACAAGTGATTCCAAACTGTATACTTATTATGGTCTTGGGGACAACAAACTTTTAGATCAGCAAGTTCTTTTGTTATGTTCGACAATTAATTTTCTATATCTTCTTATACCAACTATACACTCAAATTGATTGACAAAAGATGAATGCAATAGTGCATCCTGAATAATTCTGGATCTGCTACGTTATACTAATGAATTTTTCTGATAAAAACATATGATAGCTGGAAACAAACATGTATAAATCTAAAAAAATGGGATCATCCTATTAAATTTCCTCTATCCTTTTAAGAAAATGATAAGTAAGCATTAATGGCTTAACCTTTCAAAGGTAAGAGTTTCGTTAATTTTTTTTCGCTTAACAAAATCTTTTCAAAAATATAAAATGATCATATGCCTTTTGATAATTTTTATCATATGTGATTAAAAAAATAAATAATAATGATTATAATTGAAAAAAAATAAATGCTTGATTTTATATAAAGCTTGATAACTTTTATTATAAAGTTTCAATGAAAATATATCTTTTAATTTTATTATTTTTAATTATCTACGAATGAAAAAAGAAGAAAACAATTCCCAGCTAAGTGACAACAAAAAAATTCATCACTCTTAGATAAAATTATCTTCAATTTACTGAGTCAAGAAACAAGCAACCACAATTTGTGTGATTGAATTCCGTTGTAGACAAAGAATTACGGTCGAATAAATCTTACTTCTTGATACTTACTGTGCACTAGCATAGCGTTTGATATCTGGGAACTGATTTTATTTCTCTTTCACCTGGAATGCTATTTGTCAGCAAGCACACTTAGAGAAGATTTAAATTTATTGCCACCAACGCATTCGGTTAGTTGTCTTGTAATTCTATTTTACGATGACTGCACTTTTGCAGTAAGCATACTCTAATGTCACTCCTGAGAATTTCTTAAGAAATTTTCGAGCATGCGAAAATGTTTTCGAACGATTTTGTCTAATCGTTACCAGTTTCCATAACAGCTTTTCCAGACAGTTTATGCAGCTGACAAACAAAGAGGAACTTGTTTCTCTTAAATGCACTTTAAGTATTAGGAAAGATAAGCGTTTTAAATCTGTGTGTTGTACTACTTTTTATTAGAAAGATTTAAACAAATTTACTCGCTTGAAAGATCTAATTATAATATCTTAAGGGTTTTATCGTGACTTTGTCAAAGACCTAAAGTGTATAAAATAAACACAACAACATAACATCAAAATTTTTGTTTTTCTCAATTTTCTGATATTTTATTATTTATATTTCGCATATGATATTATATTATGTTATACATATTATTATTATTTGTCAGCTGGAAACAATAATATATAAATTTAAAAAATAGGATCATTGTATTCAACTTCATATATCCATCTAAGAAAAAGACACAAACTTCAGGATCGAATCCTAGTGGTGACATGGATGTTTGCTAGTGGTTCGGAATCCACTTTAAACTGTAATTTTCTGTCTATTTAAACCCCGTGGGGCAGAAAATCACAGTAGATCAACGGCCAAGCAATCTAAGAAAAAGACAGTAATGATTAGTGGCTTATCTATTCAAGGGCAAGAGTTTCATTACATATATTCTTTTAATTACACATTAATTATATTCTTACATTTTTTCGTTATCCTTTCATTTAATAGAATGGTTTCAATAATATTATATCTTTTGGTAGTTTTTATTATATATGCTTGAAAAAATTATTGATAAAAATAATAAATATCTATAATAATTGAAAACAAATAAATGCTTTATTTTATTAAAAGCTTTTAAAGTTTCAGGGAAAAATATTTTTCAAAATTTTTTATATTGTTTTTAATTATCTACCCATAAAAAAAGGAAACAATTCCCACATAGGTAGTAACATAAAATTCATAACTCTTAGATAAAATTATCTTCAATTTACTGAGTCAAGAACAAGCAACCGCAATTTGTGTGATTGAATTCTGTTGTAAACAAAGAATTACGGTCGAATAAATCTTCCTTCTTGAAACTTACTATGTGTTAGCATAGCGTTTGATACCTGGGAATTCATTTTATTCCTTTTTTACATGCAGTATTATTTTTCAGTAAGCATACTTAGACTAGATTTAAATTTATTGCCACCACCGCATTCGGTGAGTTGTCTTGTAATTCTATTTTACGATGACTGCACTTTCGCAGCAAGCATACTCTAATGTCACTCCTGGGAACTTCTTAAGAATTTTTAGAGCGTGCGAAAATGTTTTCCAGCGATTTTGTCTAATCGTTATCAGTTTCGATAAAAACTTTTCCAGACAGTTTATGCAGCTGACAAACAAAGAGGAACTTGTTTCCATTACAGGCACTTTAAGTATTAGGAAAGATAAGCAAAGTGGTATTTTAAATTTGTGTGTTGTACTACTTTTGAAGATAAAGAGTTAAAAAATATTTACATTCTAGTAAGATCTAATGTTCAGACCGTAACCGTATTTACATTCCTTATGTAAAATTTCGTTCTCCGTAAGAGGGCGCTCTTTTGTTTGTCAAGTGTTTTTCTCCATGTATGGTTTAGTTGAGTAATAAATGTCGTACAAGAACGTTTTGCCACTCTCTTTTTCATCCTCACCATCTAAAGTGTGTAAAATGAAGCAAAAACCATTAAACAATTAAAGTTTATGTTTTTCGCAATTTTCTATTATTTTATTATTTGCATTTCACATATGGTATTATATTATGATATTCATATTATACTATGTCAGCAGGAAACAATAATCAATAAATTTGAAAGAAATTGTATCATTCTATTTAACTACATACTAGTATATCCTTCTATAAAAAAGACAGATGCTTCAGGATCGAATCCTGGCGGGGGCATGGATGTTTGTTAGTGTTTCGGAATCTACTTTAAACTGTAGGTTCCGGTGTGTTTAGACCCCTTGGGCAGAAAATGTCCGTAGATCGACAAACAAAAAGACAGTGATGATTAGTATCTTCTCTATCTAAGGGCAGGAGTTTCAGTATATTTTTTTCGCTTAACAGTGTCTTTTCAATAATATAAAGGGATCTTATGCCTATTCATACTTTTTATAATATATGATTAAAAAAATAAATAATAATAGTAATAATTGAAAACATGTAAATACTTGATTTTATTAAAAGCTTGATAATTTGTATCATAAAGTTTCAGGGAATAATATTATTAATATATTTGATATTGTTTTTTATACTGTTTATAACTATCTACCCATAAAAAAGGAAACAATTCCCAGTTAAGTGACGACAGTAAATTCATCACTCTTAGATAAATTATCTTCAATTTATTGAGTCAACTAACAAGCAACCGCAATCCGTGTGATTGAATTATGTTGCAAATCACGAATTACGGTCGAATAAATCTTACTTCTTGATGTTCACTCTGCGTTAGCATAGCGTTTGATATCTGGAAACTGATTTTATTTCTCTTTCACCTGCAATGCTATGTTTCAGTAAGCATACTTAGAGAAGATTTAAATTTATTACCACCAAGGCATTCGGTTAGTTGTCTTGTAATTCTATTTTACGATGACTTCACTTTCGCAGAAAGCACGCTCTAATGTCACTCCTGGGAATTTCTTAAGAATTTTTGGAGCGTGCAAAAATTTTTTCGAACGATTTTGTCTAATCGTTACCAGTTTCCATAACAGGTTTTCCAGACAGTTTACGCAGCTGACAACCGAAGAGGAACTTGTTTCCATTACAGGCACTTTAAGTATTAGGAAAGATAAGCAAAGTGGTATTTTAAATCTGTGTGTTGTGCTAAATTTGAATATAAAGAGTTAAACAAATTTGCGGTCTAGATCAAGTAATATCTTAAGGGTTCTACAAAGGCTTTGATCATAAATCTAAAGTGTGTAAAATAGAACCGTTAAACAGTTAAAGTTTATGTTTTTCTCAATTTTCTAATATTTTTTTATTTATATTTCACATATGGTATTATATTATATTATTCATATTATGGCCTGCCAGCTGGAAACAACAATGCACAAACTTGAAGGAAATAGGATCTTTCTATTCAACTACATATAGAAAAAGACACCGACTGCAGGATCGAATTCTGGAGGTGGCATGGATGTTTGTTAGTGGTTCGGAATTCACTTTAAACTGTAGGTTCCGGTCTGTTTAGAACCCGATGGCAGAAAGTTATCGTGGATCGACAACTAAACAATCCAAGAAAAAGATAGTAATAGATAGTGGCTTATCTATTCAAGGCCAAAAGTGTCATTACATATTTTCGATTAATTATACAAAAACATTAATTATATTTGTTGCATTTTTTCGTTACTTTTTCGTATAATAGTATCTTTTCAATAATATCATATATTTTGGTAGTTTTTATCATGTATGTTTGAAAAAATAAATAACAATAATAATTAAAAACAAATAAATGCTTTATTTTATTAATAGCTTTTATCATAAAGCTTCAGGATTTTTTTTTTTTTTTTTAATTTTTAATATATTTTTTTTTAAATTATCTACCAATAAAAAAAAAGAAAACAATTCCCAGCTAAGTGACAACACAAAATTCATCTCTCTTAGATAAAATTATCGTCAATTTACTGAGTAAAGGAACAAGCCACCACAATTTGTGTGATTGAATTCTGTTGTAAATAAAGAATTACAGTCGAATAAATCTTACATCTTCATACTTACTATGTACTAACTTAGCGTTTGATATCTGGGAACTGATTTTATTTTAATTTCCTCTACAATACTATGTTTCAGCAAGCAAAGTTAAAGAAGATTTAAATTTATCGCCACTACCGCATTCGGTTAGTTGTCTTGTTATTCTATTTTACGATGACTGCTTTTTCGCAGTAAGCATGTTCTAATGTCACTCCTGGGAATTTCTTAAGAATTTTTAGAGCGGGCGAAAACGTTTTCGTACGATTTTATTCTAATCGTCGCCAGTTTCCATAACAGCTTTTATAAACAATTTATGCAGTTTACAAACGAAGAGGAACTTGTTTCCATAACAGGCACTTTGAGTATTAGGAAAGATAAGCTAAGTGGCATTTTAAATCTGTCTGTTGTACTACTTTTGAGGATGAACAAATTTACACGCTCCAAAGATCGCTTAATATCTGAAGGGTTTTAACATGACATCAAAGATCTAAATTGTCTAAAATAACAACTATATAACATTAAATTTTATGTTTTTGTACTACTTTGAGGATAAAGAGATAAACAAATTTACAAGCTCGAAAGATCGAGTAATATCTTAAGGGTTTTATCACGACTTTGATAAAATATCTAAAGTGTATAAAACGAAACAAAAATGTTAATCTTTAAGTTTATGTTTTTGTCAATTTTCTAATATTTTAGTACTTATACGTATTTCACATATGATATCATATTATGCTATTCATATTATGCCCTGTTAGCTGGAAACAATTATGTATAAATTTAAAGAATAGGATAATTCTATTCAAGTATATATAACCTTTCAGGAAAAAACGCAGACTATAGGATCGAATCCTGGCGGTGGCATGGATGTTTATTAGTGGTACGGATTGCACTTTAAACTATAGGTTCCGGTCTGGTTAGACACCATGGGCAGAAGATGACCGTAGATGGAAAACCAAACAATCTAAGAAAAGACAGTAATGATTAGTGGCTTATCTATTCAAGGGCAAGAGTTCTTTTAGTTTTATGTGTCTAAATTTAAATTAACAAACGATCGATCGTAAATCGCAACTTGACAATCTGAGAAAAAGACAGTAATGATTAGTGGTTTATCTATTCAAGGGCAATAGTTTCATTACATATTTTCTTTTAATTATACAAAAACATTAATAATACTCATTACATTTTTTCGTTTAATAGTATCTTTTCAATAATATTATATCTTTTGGTAGTTTTTATCACATATGCTAGAAAAAATGAATAAAAATAGTAATTGAAAATAAATAACTACTTTATTTTATTAAAAGCTTTTAAAATTTAATTGAAAAATATTTTGAAATTTTTTTATATTTTTTGTAATTATCTACCAAAAAAAATAGAAGGAAACAATTCCCAGCTATATGAAAATCCGTCACTCTTAGATAAAATTATCTTCAATGTACTGAGTCAAGAAACAAGCAACCACAATTTCGGTGATTGAATTCTGTTGTAAACCACGAATTACGGTCGAATAAATCTTACTTCTTGATACTTACTTTGTGTTAGCATAGAGTTTGATATCTGGGAACTGATTTTATTTCTCTTTCACCTGCAATGCTATTTGTCAGCAAGCATACTTAGAGAAGATTTAAATTTATTGCCACCACTGCATTCGGTTAGTTGTCTTGTAATTCTATTTTACGATGACTGCACTTTTGCAGTAAGCATGCTGTAATGTCACTCCTGGGAATTTCTTAAGAATTTTTGGAGCGTGCGAAAATGTTTGCGAGCGATTTTGTCTAATCGTTACCAGTTTCTATAACAGCTTTTGTAGATAGTTTATGTAGCTGACAAACGAAGAGGAACTTGTTTCCATTACAGGTACTTTAAGTATTAGGAAAGATAAGCAAAGTGGTATTTTAAATCTGTGTGTTGTGCTACTTTTGAAGATAAAGAGTTAAACAAAGTTACATGTTCGAAATATCGAATAACATCTTAGTGGTTTTATCATGACTTTGATCATAAAACTAAAGTGTGTACAATAAAACAAAAACCGTTAATCAATTAAAGTTTATGTTTTTCTCAATTTTCTAATATTTTATTATTTATATTTCACATATGGTATTATATTATGTTATTTATATTATGGTATGTCAGATGGAAACAATAAAGTCTAAATTTAAAGAATAAGATCATTCTATTCAACTACATATGTCGTTCTAAGAAAAATACACAGACTCTAAGATAGAATCCAGGTGGTGACATGGATGTGTGTTAATGGTTCGAAATCCACTTTAAAATACAGGATCCGGTCTTTTTAGACTCTGTGAGCAGAAAATGACCGTAGACCGACAACTAATAAAAAGACAGTAATGATTAGTATCTTATCTATTCAAGGGCAAGAGTTTCATTACATATTTACGATAAATTATATTCGTTACATTTCTTCGTTACCTTTTAGTTTAATAGTATGTTTACAATAATATTATAACTTTTGGTCATTTTTATCCTATATGCTTGAAAAAATTAAACAGCAGTAATAATCGAAAACAAATAAATGCTTTGTTTTATTAAAAGCTTTTATCATTTTCAAAGCTTTTATCATTTTTTTTCAAATTTCTTATATGTTTTCTTTTAATTATCTACCAATAAAGTGAAAAGTTTTAGGGAATAAAGTTTAAAAAAAAAAAAAAGAAGGAAACAATTTCCAGCTAAGTGACAACACAAAATTCATCACTCTTACATGAAATTATCTTCAATTTATTGAGTCAAGAAACAAGCAACGACAATTTGTGTGATTGAATTCTGTTGTAATCCAAGAATTACGGTCTAATAAATCTTACTTCTTGATATTTACTATGCGTTAGCATAGCGTTTGATATCTTTCTCTTTCACCAGCAATACTATGTTTCATTGAGCATACTTAGAGAAGATTTAACTTTATTGCCACCACCACATTCGGTTAGTTGTCTTGGGATTCTATTTTACGATGACTGCATTTTCGAAGTGAGATTTTCTTAAGGATTTTTGGAGCGTGCGAAAATGTTTGCGAGAGAGTTTGTCTAATCGTTACCAGTTTCCATAACAGCTTTTCCAGACATTTTATGCAGCTGGCATACCAAAAAGAACTTGTTTCCATTACAGGGACTTTAAGTATTAGGAAAGATAAGCAAAGTAGTATTTTAAATCTTTGTGTTGTACTACTTTTGAGGATAAACAAATTTTACCACTCGAAAAATCAAATGATATTTTACGGGTTTTATCAAGGCTTTGAGCATATCAAAGGCTTTATCGTGGCTTTTGAGTTTTTCTCAATTTTTAATGTTTATTTATATAATTTACATATGGTATTATATTAGGTTGTTCATATTATAGGTATGCCAGTTGGAAACAACAAAGAAAAAATTTAAAGGAAATAGTATCATTATATTCAACTACATACTAGTATATAATGCTAAGAGAAAGACAGAGACTTCAAGATCGAATCCTGGCGGTGGCATGGATGTTTGTTAGTGGTTCCTTTAAACTGTAGGTTCCAGTCTGCTTAGTCTTCGTGGGTAGAAAATGACCGTAGATCGACAACCAAACAATCTAAAAAAAAAGTCAGTAATGATTAGTGGCCTATCTATACAAGGGCAAGTGTTTCATTACATAGTTTTGATAAATTATACAAAAACATATAATAATATTATATCTTTTGATAGTTTTTTTTTATTATATATGATTACAAGAATAAATAATAATAATAACTGAAAACAAATAAATGCTTGATTTTATTAAAAACTTGATACCTTTTATCATAAATCTTCAGGAATATATATAGATTTTTAATTTCTTATATTTTTTAAAATTATCTACCAAAAAAAAAAAAAAAGAAGAAGAAAACAATTCCCAGCTAAGTGACAACACAAAATTCATCACTCTTAGATAAAATTATCTTCAATTTACTGAGTCAAGAGACGAGCAACCACAATTTGTGTGATTGAATTTTGCTGTAAACAAAGAATTACGTCCGAATAAATCTTACTTCTTGATACTTGCTGTGTTAGCATATGGTTTGATATCTGGGAAGTGATTTTATTTCTCTTTCACCTGCAATGCTATTTGTCAGCAAGCATACTTCGAGAAGATTTAACTTTATTGCCACCACCGCATTCGGTTAGTTGTCTTGTAATTCTATTTTACGATGACTGCATTTTCGAAGTAAGCATGCCCTAATGTCACTCCTGGGAATTTCTTAAGAATTTTCAGAGCGTGCGAAGATGGTTTGGAGCGATTTTGTCTAATCGTTACCAGTTTCCATAACAGCTTTTCCAGACAGTTTATGCAGCTGACAAACGAAGAGGAATTTGTTTCCATTACAGGCACTTTAAGTATTAGGAAAGGTAAGCTAAGTGGCATTTTAAATCTGTCTGTTGTACTACTTTTGAGAGTAAACAAATTTACACGCTTCAAAGATCGCATAATATCTGAAGGGTTTTAAAATGACATCAAAGATCTAAATTGTATAAAATAACAACAATATAACATTAAATTTTATGTTTTTGTACTACTTTGAGGATAAAGAGATAAACAAATTTACAAGCTCGAAAGATCGAGTAATATCTTAAGGGTTTTATCATGAATTTGATAAAATATCTAAAGTGTATCAAACGAAACTAAAAGGTTAATCTTTAAGTTTATGTTTTTGTCAATTTTCTAATATCTTATTACTTATGTTTCACATATGATATCATATTATGTTATTCACATTATGGCCTGTTAGCTGGAAACAATTATGTATAAATTTAAAGAATAGGATAATTCTATTCAAGTATATATAACCTTTTAAGAAATAAGCACAGACTCCAGGATCGAATCCTGACGGTGACGGATTGCACTTTAAACTATAGGTTCCGGTCTGTTTAGACCCTATGGACAGAAAATGACCGTAGATGGGCAACCAAACAATCTAAGAAAAAACAATAATGATTACTGGCTTATCTATTCAAGGGCAAGAGTTATTTTAGTTTTATATGTATAAATTTAAATTAACAACGGATCGATCGTAAATCGACAACTTGACAATCTAAGAAAAAGACAGTAATGATTAATGGCGTATCTATTCAAGGGCAATAGTTTCATTACATATTTTCTTTTAATTGTACAAAAACATTAATTATATTCATTACATTTTTTCGTTTAATAGTATCCTTTCAATAATATTATATCTTTTGGTAGTTTTTATCATATATGCTTGAAAAAATGAATAAAAATAAGTAAATACTTTATTTTATTAAAAGCTTTTAAAATTTCATTGAAAAATATTTTTAAAAATTTATATATTTTTTGTAATTATCTACGTAAAAAAAATAGAAGGAAACAATTCCCAGCTATATGAAAATCCGTCACTCTTAGATAAAATTATCTTCAATTTACTGAGTCAAGAAACTAGCAACCACAATTTCGGTGATTGAATTCTGTTGTAAACCACGAATTACGGTCGAATAAATCTTACTTCTTGATACTTACTTTGTGTTAGCATAGAGTTTGATATCTGGGAACTGATTTTATTTCTCTTTCACCTGCAATGCTATTTGTCAGCAAGCATACTTAGAGAAGATTTAAATTTATTGCCACCACTGCATTCGGTTAGTTGTCTTGTAATTCTATTTTACGATGACTGCACTTTCGAAGCAAGCATACTCTAATGTCACTCCTGGGAATTTCTTTAGAATTTTTAGAGCGTGCGAAAATGTTTACCAGCGATTTTGTCTAATCGTTACCAGTTTCCATAACAGCTTTTCCAGACAGTTTATGCAACTGACAAACGAAGAGGAACTTGTTTCCATTACAGGCACTTTAAGTATTAGGAAAGATAAACAAAGTGGTGTTTTAAATCTGTGTGTTGTACTACTTTTGAGGAAAAACAAATTTACGAGCTTGAAGATCGAATAGAATCTTAATGTTGTATTATGACTTTGATCAAACATCTGAAGTGTGTAAAGCGTAAAATGCATAAAACAATAAAGTACACTAACGAAAGCAAGTAAGGCAATAAAGTACACTAAAGTAACATTAAAGTTTGTTTTATTTTCAATTTTCTAATATTTTATTATATATATATTTCACCGAATAAAATTATTGATCTTGAAATCAATTAACATTTGTTAATAATTGTATTTCCTATTTCAGGCGTTTGTAACGCAGTGTTTTCAAAACCATCTGATTGGATCTAATAATCGGAATGGTATCGTACTTGGCAGGGATACAAATTATGGTGCAGGAACAAGAACTGCACGAAAAAATTAAAATTGTATGTATAGCAGCTGCGCGATATAAAAAGTAGTTACATAGAATAGATAAAATAAGAACAAAAATGAAAATACTGTGAAAGAATGCGTGCGTTTTATTCGGAACATTTACTTCTTTGTTGAGTTTTGTATCTACAAAACTATTGTAGGTGTAAAAGTTGTAAAACTAACCCAAAACCGCAGTGTTAACTTCTTGTCTTGTTGAGCTTCTGTCTTATCTTGTTGAGCTTGATGGTCTAAGAATGAATTCAACTTTAATACTATGCCAAAAAAGTGAATTTGGCAAGAGCAACAATGGAAATTACAGAAGAATTCTTCAACTCCAAGAAATAGAAATCGTCTAGGGGTACTAGGAGTTGTTCTGGAAATTTTGCTATTATCTGGAGCTATGACCAAGAAACCAGCCAAAATTTTAATTAGGAGTTTTGTCCAATTCATATAAAAATGTACCTCATTTCCACTTAAAAGTTTTGACCATTTATGTTATCGCTGACCTCTATACTTTGCAAGAAAAATCAATGTTAATCATCGATCTTAATTACTGTGCTGCAGTTGCTATACGTAGCACTGTTCTTCTATAGATAGCAGTTTTTAATTCTTCACGAGAATTATCCTACCATCATAAATTCCACATTCAAATATCGCTCATCTTCGAAGTTTCAACTATTTCCAGTTAAGATTCCTTATTGTAATTGTCTCCTTTAAAACTGTTTTCTATTCTCTATCAGTCCTTAACTGTGAAACTCAGTCTGTTCAGTCTGCTCGGTTGAACAAATCAAATCTATTTCATCAAAATTGTATAGAAAAAAAAACCCAGTATTTTTTTAAAGAATAGCCTGTTAGAGTAATGTCTTATCTTAAGCTACGAACAGCGATTAATTATAACAGAGAATGGACAATCATTTACTCGCTGTCTCCGCATAAAGTAAGTTTAAAAACAATTGTGAGGTGAATGATATCCCTTTAAGATTTGAATTTGTTTTATGTTTACATTTTTTTAAATTTTTAGTAGACATTGATTCTAATTACTCTAAAAATAATTTGTGTCTCCAGTGTGGCATGGGGGAACCAGCACGATCGTGCTGGTTAGGCCTTTTCATAAAAATATTTTAAAAATGCCTCACCGCACGATGTAACAGGTGGGCTGAAAATTTCGTAGGCTGACATATATGGCATTTTTTCAAACTAACAAAAGTAGTTTCACTAAAAATTCTATAATTGACATACTAATAGTGCAACAGCTGTCACATTTATACGCGTGTTTTATACGCTTTTGAAGGTTAGGGCTAACTAAAAATCATATGGATATGTCAGCCACGAACGTTTCAGCCCACCTGTTATCTTCTCGGACTTAAAGGGTATACCGAAACCATTCAAAATCACACAGAATTGTTGTTAGTTATTGCTTTCTAGATGTCATTAGTATTGCTTTCTAGATGTTATTAGTATTGCTTTATGGATGTGATAGAGGACGTTGTTCGAGAATTACAAGAGTTTTTGCAAAGAACCTTTTTGCAACCCACCCAGAGTTGGGCTGAAACCTCTACGCTCTCTTCCGAATGTTGTAGGGTAGCAGATCATAAAAATATAGAATTAATAAGTATGCATCATGCTTAGAGCTGCAGAGTCCAATGGACTAGCACAGTACTTGTACTAACAGTGATATACGATGAGGAATACTCTCACCCATAACCTCATGACACTATGAAGAAACTATTCTAGGCTTTATACACAACAATTCATATTCCAGTGCACTATATAATGCCTCACTATGAGATGCTCCGTAGTAATATCTAAAAAATTTTGCATATAAACGTCACGCATCCATAGTTCACAATTGTTACTATAGACAATTATTTTATTTGTTAATATACATTGAATATCTGTTAATAGGTATGCATCAATAATTAACGGGTACCCGTATTCACTTGCGTGTGTCCTTTAATTTTTGGTATTGGGTACTCTGAATACCAAAAATTAAAGGACACACTAGGAAATCTTTTTTACCCAGTATTTTAATGCACAACTCTTCCTAGAATATCGTAAAAAATATATTATTACCCCACGTATAATACTCTGTATATATTCCAGTACTCTGTATTTTAATCTCGAAAAACAAGTCCACTTATGTCAAGCTGTCAACAAGCAATTGACAAATGTAAAATGTTTTGAAGTTGAGCATAAATCTAACATTTAAAAGATGGACTTTTATCATATTTTGATCCACGAAAAGCAAGGTAACAAACTTTCAATGAGCTTTATCCACATTTAAGAAAACCAGTTTTTTATGCATATCTCAATCTATTCAATCTCAAGTTTGGATGCAGCTTTAGAAGTTTCATTCTAATACTACTGTAAATTATGATGCAAACAATTCATTGTGCTGCTTTATTGCTGTAAAAGATAAGGCTATTTAATTAGTGTGTAATATTCAAGTAATTCATAAAATTATATTTTCTGCATTTATCAAGGTGGAAGGAATGGAATAAATCAATAATTTTTTTCAATATTATAGAAAATTGTTGTAAATTGTCTGATTTTTGTCTTCTTATTTTTGTTATTATTATTATTTTTTTTTTTGTAATAAGTACAAATTCTAATCACGTTACTTTTTTTACTTTCTAATGCAGCTGGCAAATAGACCGTGATCTTTTCATGCCATAAGGGCTGAACAGACATTACTCACTTTGCATTACCCAGGGTGCGCGTGTAACTAAAAATAAGCCACGGATGCGGAATAACAATGCCCACGCAACGCTCTACGACCCTGTTAAGATCGGGACCTACGGCTTAAAGTGGATTCTGAACCACTACAAACATCCATGGCAACGCTGGGATTTGAACTAGATACTTGTGGTACCGAGCGCCATCATCATCTCGGCCATCAGGCCACTGATTACTTTATAATCCAATCTTTTTTATAACACTAATTTAACTGCTTGTATAATTCGAATTATGAAAATAGGCAATATTTGATTTGGCAATCTTTTTATCAAACCAGCAAGCACAAGTAAAAAAGAAAATTCTATTAGAACGTGGATTAAATAGAAAAATCAGACAATTAAATATCAGACATTTTAAAACGATATTTCAGAAAATTGTTTAGAAATGTCTGATATTGTCTCCTTATTTTAGCTTCTATAATTCGTATTAATTGCAAAATTTTCATTATTTCATTAGATCTGCGGTACAATCAATATGATATTGATCATTTTATAATTAAATCTATTCCCATTACAACAATATAATTGCTTGTATCACAAGAATTGTTTTTGAAATTAAGTAATACTACTGTGTCCAAAAAGTAAGTAAGCCTCGCGACATATAGAAATTCAATTTTTTTACGCTTCTGGCACTGTCCTTGACATCTATGTGAAATTTGACGTCAAAATATTCATTAGTGTTTGAGTTATGTTGACTTTATAAGATGCTAAAACTAATTCCGGCGATTTTTGAAATTTCTGAATTAATTGAGAAAAGAACTTGCATTAAATTTTGCTGCAAATGGATGTTTCAGAAGGTATTCGGTGAGCATTCCTATGGAAATGTTTAGAAGTGTTATAAACAGTTCAAAGAAGGCAGAGAACGCGTTGAAAACGAAGAGCCCTCTGGTCGCCCCTCAACCTCAACCGACGAAGCTGACGCCAAAAAAATTAAAGATTTTGCGCCTGCAAACAGTCCATTTACAATTAGAGACCTTGCTGCTGATGTTGGAATTTCAAAAGGATCGGTCAATTCCATTTTGGGCCTCAAACGCGTCAAACGTCGATTGGTACCGAAAACACTGAATGCGCCAGCTCACACTGCATTGATTCTTCGTGTCTTTTTTATCAAAAATGAAACTCACTGTTGTTTCCTATTAGGATTGATTGTGAAATGAATGTATTGAGTTTTGTTAATAGAGAACAACCTGACGAAAATGTCAACAACATATATTTAAACAAAACAGCACAGCACATATTACATATAAAACGTTTCTTCTTTCGCCATTTTCTTGAACACAACCGTGTCGTCCATTTTCTTTTCTCGTAACACTGTTGCCACTTCTGCACGGAGAAACTTACCTCTTATTACAGCTACAGTTTGTGCACGCCACACCCATATTGCTCCACAACCATCGTATTCACACCGTGCGACTTCTTGCTATTCCCTAAACTCAAAAGACCAGTCTGGGGACACTGTTTGAGTCGATTGAAGATATTCAATGTGAATCTCCTCACGCTTAGAAGGCCGTAACTGCCGATAACTTTTTAGCATCCATTGAGGATTGGAAAAAAAAGTTGGCATAAGTGCATTGTGTCCGGAGGGGATTACTTCGAAGGCGATGAAATAAATTTTTAAGAATAAATAAAGAATTTTTGAAGAAAAAAAAACCATTTGGTCTTACTTTTTGGGCACAGTAGCATATGATTTGGAAACCTGTTTGCCAAAGCACATGCTTAATCAAGCACAAGGATGCCCTAATGATATGTGAATAGAACTGGAATAGAAAACCACACAAGTAAATCCCCAAAGGAAGGGGTACAGTTGACTGACGTAATTGGGTTATTTGTGTTTATTCATGTAAAGGGCAATGTGCAATTCGTATTATTCACTATATTTTTATAATAAAATAATTTCAGCACTAAAGAGAACAATATTTTAACTGTTTTTAGCTTATATATTTGCTGTCTGATAATTACTAGCAATATCATATTATTATGAGCTATTTTATTACCTATTTTTAAAATTTAGCTATTTTTTAACCTACCACGAGTTATTTTACAATTAAAGAACACATAGTGCAAAGCAATTTTTTAGATTTAAATATAGCTTATTCGTTTTTATCTATAAATTTTTAATATCATTATTGATAAAACAAAAGTAAAATATCAGATTTGTAAATTCTAAATAATACTTATCAGTAGTGAATCAATCAATTCATATCATCATATATTATATACTTATCAGTAGTATATCTTATCAATGCAGTTTTAATTCTTTTCAATTAACCAAAAAATAAGCATATTTACAAAACGCACTATTTTTTAAAACAAATATTAAAAAATAATAAAGACATAAATAATAATTCGTTTATTTTAATATTTTGGATTATTTATATGGGATTTAAATGAAATATTTATTAACCAGCAAAAATTTTCCAACAAAAATATCTTCATTTTCAAATGTTTCCTGATATAAATTGTTTAATTTACAAACAAGTAATATATAAAAAAAATTTTAAGTCAATTCCTACTTTTTTTTTTACTATGTATATTGCAATACGAAAAGTCCTTTACAAATAAAGTCGAAATTTTATTTTTACATCTGGCGCCATCTATTATTAGATGCATATAATTTAAATGTAAAAAAAAACTAAAATTAATTAATTAAATTTAATTAATGAATTAATATTTGAAATAAATTGTATTAACATCCAGTGTCATCAACTACAAGTCCAAAAAAATGTATTTGAACTTGAGTGGATGAATAAAAAGTTTTTTATTAACGATTGAAAATTTGAACAAGATATACACTGAAGTGACAAAAGTCATGGGATACCTCTTAATATCGTGTCGGCCCTCCTTTCGCCCGGCGAAATGCAGCAACTCGACGTGGCATGGACTCAACAAGTCGTTGGAAGTCTTCTGCAGGAATATTGAGCCATGCTGTCTCGATAGACGTCCATAATTGTGAAAGCGTTGATGGTGCAGGATTTTGGGCACGAACAGACCTCTCGATGATGTCCCATAAATGCTCGATGGGATTCATGTCGGGCTATCTAGGTGGCCAGATCATTCGTTGGAATTGTGCAGAATGTTCTTCAAACCAATCGCGAACAGTTGTGGCCCGGTGACGTGGCACATTGTCATCCATAAAAATCCCATCGTTGTTTGGGTACATGAAGTCCATGAATGGCTGCAAGTGATCTCCAAGTAGCTGAACATAAGCATTTCCAGTCAATGTTCGGTCCAGTCGCACCAGAGTACCAAGTCCATGCCATGAAAAAACAGCCCACACCATTACGGAACCACCACCAGCTTGAACAGTGCCTTGCTGACAGTTCGGGTCCATGGCTTCGTGGGGTCTGCGCCACACTCGAACCCTACCATCAGCTCTTACCAACTGAAATCGTGACTCATCGGACCAGGCCACTGTTTTCCATTCATCTAGGGACCAACCGATATGCTCACGTGCCCACGAGAGTCGCTGCAAGCGATGTCGTTCTGTCAGTAAAGGCACTCGAGTCGGTCTTCTGCTGGAATAGCCCAAGAAAGCCAAATTTCTCCGCACAGTTCTAACAGACAAGTCCCTTGTACGTCCCACAATGATTTCTGCGGTTATTTGACGCAGTGTTGCTTGTCTGTTAGAATTTACGACTCTTTGCAGACGTCGCCGGTCTCGGTCGTTAAGTGCAGGCGGTCGACCACTGCGTTGTCCATGGTGGGATGTCATGCCTGAAATTTCATACTCTCGGCACACTCTTGACACAGTGGATCTGGGAATGTTGAATTCCCTAACGATTTCCGAAATGGCATGACCCATGCGTCTAGCTCCAATTAACATTCCGCTTTCAAAGTCTGTTAATTCCAGACGTGCGGTCATCATCACGTCAAAACCTCTTCACATGAATAACTTGAACAGAAATGAAAGCTCTGCGAAAGCACTGCGCATTTATACCTGTTCTACGCGATGCTACTGCCATCTGAAAATTTGCATATTGCTATCCCATGATTTTTGTCACTTCAGTGTATATAGCGAGAGTGGGAGCTAATAGAAGGAATTGAATGAAATATCTCGTGTTTAAATTGGCAATTTTAAATTTCAAAATAATTTTTATAAATAAAATTACTTTTTCTTTACAAAATTTTGCTTGTATTATATCTAATATATGAAATAGGAAGATAAAAAAATTGTATCTATTAAATACGATCATTTGAGTTATTTTATTTATATTGAGTTAATTTGAAAAGTTTCTAACTTGAGATTTGATTTTAAAAGTTATTTTCTGAGCAAGAGCTTGCTTTTAAAAGTAGCAAGGAGAGATAAGAGATACTGCATACGTATATTAAAACAGGGAATTGTGTATGGTAAAATAGTAGTTGTGTAAAGTAGTACGCTTTTAGTTTCTGTGATCTTTGATATTTATTTAAAATCCTTCAAAATTTTCAAAGTTTAAATAAGCACAGAATAATTACTAAGTTTATTGAGTGTTTAGTAGAACATGGTTTAGTAGTTTTTATAAGAATAGATTTCGCAATTATAAACTTAAATCAGTTAAATTTATTTTAAATAAAATGTGCTTAAAAAGTTTCTGCTTCATTGTAGTAAAAAACTGAAAATTTAGAAACTAAATAATTACATGCGTCATTTCGAAACGAAAACTAAAATATTATGTTTTTTATACATAGTAACAAATTATAATTTTTTTTATCAAATTATAACAGCATTTAACAGCATTTAGAACAGCATTTAATAGACAGTTTCTTCGTCGTTTACTATATAACGTTAAAATCCAAAACCCACACTTTAAATTACCTCTATTCAATTCCGAATCAATCACTAGAACAAGTAAAATAATCCAATTCTTAAAATAACATAGAAATAGCGAAACAAAGCAAAATAAGATCACACGGATAGTTTAAATCATGTCTTTCAAAGGATATAAACAGCTTTCACAAACACTCCGAGTAAGGCCTACTGAAAATGGAAATCCGATATTTTCGGAGACGTTTCGATGGCCAACAATAAGAATAAAGATTGACTGTGAAAAAGGCACATAGGATTCAATGTGGAATAAGTTCTAAAAAATTCTGTTTTTTTTTCCAAGAGGCACAAATGTTTGGATTCTGGGATGTGTGAAAAGCTCGAGTCCTTTGATCTTCTTTCCGTTGCAATGTGATAAACGAAGTGTGAAAGTCGGCTCGATTCCTATTTCCCTTTCGGTCGCTGTATGTATTTTTTATGTGTGTTCAGTGAAAAAAGGATGCGATAGTAGGAAAGAAATGTATTTTTAAAATTCTTGTTGGAGCCTTGAAGACACGTCGCGGGATATTTGTTTCATGAATTGTGCATCAAAAATATTCTGGAATTTGTATATCTTATTCAGAAATAAGTAAAAGCCAATAATAAATAGTGTCATTCAAATATGAAAATATGAAATTGTTCAAAATCTTGATTATATGCTGTAAACAGTACAATTAGTGAATCAAAAGACAATTAGTTTTCTTTTTCTTTTTGACAAGATAGTAAGTAGATTAAAAAAATATTCTTATTTCAATTCCTTCTATTAGCTCACATTCTCACTATATATATATATATCTTGTTCAAATTTTCAATCGTTCATAAAATACTTTTTATTCAACCACTCAAGTTCAAATACAATTTTTTGAATTTGTAGTGGATGACACTGGATGTTAATACAGTCTTCTCAAACATTAATTCGTTAATTCAATTTAATTAATTAATTTTAGTCTTTTTTAGATTTAAGACAGACCAATATACCAATAGATGTCGCCAGATAAACTAAAAAAAAATGAATGAAAATTATTTATAAACGACTTTCTGCAATATAGTGAAAAAAAGAAGGAATTGATATTAATTTTTTATTTTATATTACTTGTTCTTTTACACCATTTATTTTGATTAGTCATGATTAAATTAGTTTTATTTTTTAATTTTTCTCTTTCTGACATGATGTTCATTACAATGGACATACATTTTAAAACTTAATTTTTAATGACTGCCGAGAATTTAAACTTGTTCCATGGATAAAAGAAGGGTTGATTTTTTTTATGTCATTGCATTTCTTGGTTTGACAATAGTCAACAGATTTTTACAGTTTGATAATGGTGTCATTTTCCGGTCTGCAAAAAGATGAAATTTTTTTTGTTTTGATTTATATGAATAATTCCTTCTAATGTGTCAGTGATTTTTTTATACAAAAATCATAAAATAATAATTTTATCATCAATAATCATTTTTTTTATACATTTCATAAAATAATCTTGGCATTCAAAGTACTTTTATTTTATTACTGGTTGTAACTTAGACAAAATGTGAGCAGAATGTGAGCATTACAATGGACATTGGGCCTATGATGGTTGTGATTCTCCAGATAGTTGATATATTTTTTTAACTATTATCGAATTTAATGTTAGACATTTAAATTATTTTAAAATCAACAATTAGGGATCAACATGATAAAATATTTATTTTTCATTTCAGGAAAAGCTGAAACTTTCAAATGATTTAAAAAGATGCTAAAGAGACACCACCAGGACTCGAACGCCGAGACTTGCGATACCAAGTGCTAATCACTCTGTGATCAGGTCTCTGGAACTAATCTTAGTATAATTATTTTAATTTTACTATTAACTAAAAATAATTAAAAAGAAATTTAACTCTATTAATTAAATTTGATGTTTAATTTTTGGAAAGAATATAAGAATATTTGCAACCGAACTTGTAGTTAATTAATTAGTGCGATTATTTTAATTTTTAATAAAAAAATGTTAAATAATCGCAGAAAACAATTATAAAAATAAAAAGACTGAAAAAAATTGCAACATGTTTTTTTTTTGTTCTAATGCAGCTGGCATACACTTAGACAATTGTCTTATGATGCCTTAAGGCAAGCACGGCACCGACATTACTCACTTAGCACTACCCAGTGGGTGCGTCTAGCTTGAAGAAAAGATACAGACGCGGAGTAACAATATCCCCGCAACGAACTACGATCATGTTACACTGAGACCTATAGTTTAAAGTGAATCCCGAACCACCACAACCTTCCACGGCACCGCCGGGATTCGAACTCGAAACCTGCGGTACAAAGCACCAGAACGCTAGCCATTCGGCAATTGAGGCCCCACGGCATGAATACAATTATTTTAATACCGAAAAATTTCAATGTTTTTTATTTAAAATATTTTAATATTTTAGTCAAAATTATGCTAATTTAAAAAATAGTAAAATAATATTAAAAAAGAATGTATTTATATATTTATTAAATTCGATTGTTTCTCGTATCTTATTTCTTCTATAAATAAATACATAGCTCAACTTCTTGCTTGTTTTTATTGAAAAAGACATTTATTATTTTTTTTATTTCATTACCTTACAAATCTATATTTATGTCTGTATTATAATTCACGTTACATCCAGACTTTTAAGGCTCCCAATAGGAACATTAACACTGCTGAAGTCACAGAAAACATAGAAAATGTGTTTGAAGCCCGTAATTCCCCCAAAATTGCAAGTTTTTTTTAAAATAGAAAAACCTTAAAAGCTGCATACAAAAAATACTAAGAATAGAATAGAATTGATTCAGAATAAAACTTTTATACACAAGTCAAAAAAACAAGCATCGCAGTGATCAATGTAGGAATTTGACCATGCTAGAAAAAGATCTTTAGGGGAAAAAATGTTCAAATGGATTGCGAAAGTGAAACACTAAGAAGTTCAGTAAGGTTTCATTGACTTAACTTAAAAACCCGCATAGTGTTTTTCAGTTAAATGCATTTATCATTCTGGTTTCGGGTTTGGACTTTATTACACCCATCTGTTAAAATTTTTTTCTTGTACTGTAATTTCACTTTTTTTTCTTAGAAAAGGAGGCGATCTGGGTTTCAGCAATGATTATTGTTGTAATTGTCAGTAAAGTGTGCATTATGATTCGTCTGATTTTTAAAAAAAATTTCTATATATGTGTCCAAGAAATTTTTTTTCATACATTAAATGAAAAACGTTTTTGAAAATCAACTGACTACCTTTAAGAATTGAAATAATCGATAAGTACATCGTTAATTTTTTATATCTAAAACACTTGGAAAAATTCACTAGAGAAATTGTGATTATTGTTTTTAAATATGTTCTGATAGAAATATGTTATCAACTAATATGTATATATATGTATGTATATATTGTGAACTATTTTTTATGAATGCTATCATGAATGATAGATGGCGCAGCCATCGATGAATGCATAATGGTATATGCTACGGGGCCAATTGAGCAGAATCGAAGTAATGTAAATTGGACGGCTTATATTGTACATTGTACTTATATATATATATATTCAAAGCCGTCTGCTTACTGGCAGCTTTCGAGAGAGCAGATGATTTCTTTTCACGGGATAGGGTTGTTTGCCCCACGCCCGACAGTATAATTTGGCATGGCCCTGAAGGCCGAGCGTATGGAGCTCTGGCGCACGGTGCTACAGGTTTTGTGCTCGTGTTCCGCTTGTGCCATGGATGTTTGTAGTCATTCGAAATCCACTTTAAGCTGTAGGTCCCGGTCTGATATGACTGTAAGAGAGTCATGGTACTTAGTTATACTTCTCTTAACCACATCATTCCCATACTGTACAGGTTTGGTTTGTCGCTCTATGGTCATCTTGTGCACCATTTAGGCTAAATAGACCGAGATCTACAGTTTAACGTGGATTCCGACCCACAAACAAACATCCATGCCACCTACCGGATTCGAACTTGAAGTCCTCGGTACCAATGCCCAGAGCGCTAGCCAGTTGGCCATCAGACCTCCCCATACTGTACAGGGGCAACTCAGCTCTAGTCACAGTGATGTGATGTGATGTAGTAGTCATAGTCATATTAGATCGTGACCTACGGTTCAAAGTGGGTTCCGAAAAACTACAAATATAACTGGCCCGTCGGGACTCGAATATGAAGCCCGTAGCACAGAGTGCTAGAACACTATTCTCCCGACCTTCAGACTACAATACTAGATAGTTAACTTGTCAAAAATTATATTATTTAATTATGTCATACAATTAACAAAACAATTAACTTCATAAGTATTCATTGTAGAATTATTTTCAATAAACATAATAAATCTGATAATAACATGAAACATTATATATTTATTAGAGATGGACGTATTTTTGTCATGAATATTATCAAATATATTCTTTTATATAGACAATATAAAATTTAAAACAAAAACCTTTAAAGAAGATTGTTTTGTTATGTTCTTTTCGCGCTTTAAAAATTTCGGAATTAAATTTTCTACCAACTTCGCGAAAACCTCCAAACTATGCAAGGAATTCTTTTATTTCCTAAAACTCTTTTAACGCCAGATAGAAGAGAATGAAAAATGTTCGAAATCTACATAATAAGCTGGCATTGTTTTTCGAAAATATTTTTTGTGAAATACAAGAGGTAGGATTAAAGTAATGTTTCAAAACTTCTGCCGATCGCCAAAAATTAATAACCTACTTTAAAGTAAATATTTAACCTAAACCTTTGCGTTTAAGGCATTATACACATCTGAGCGATTTTATCTAGTAGAAATATTTAAATACATATTTACAATGAATAAATTTCTTATTTATGGAACCATATGCATATTATTAATTTTATAAGGGATATAAACTTTGATTTTCATAATGAATTTTGAGACCAGAAATATTTAGTAGATAATATGTTGTATTTCCAAAATTATAGAAAATAAATAAAATAACTAAAAGTAGCAGAACTCAAAGTTACTGTAGCATTTTTCCCACAGAAAGAGTTGTAGCATTTTGTTCCCAGGAGAGAGGAATGCATATTCTTTAAGGAGTACCTAATAACCATCTATCATAGTTGAAACTTGAACTATGCCATGAGTTGTTATATCAGAATTGGTGATCGACCATGGGCTGAGGAAGTGTCGATTTCAAGCATAAGTGAGGAAAGCTCTTGAAAGATATTTAAAAAAAGAAGGTTTTAGTGAGAACGAAAAGAGTTCTAAGACGAGTCGATAGGAAGTTTTTTTGTTTTATCTCTGAATTGACCGAAAAGCCCGGAGTTCCGCCTCTGTTTAAACACAGTGTGATAAATAAGGTCTGCCGCAGACCTGGTGAAATAGATTCATCGTCTTCTTCATCGACTTGAGAACACTGAAAATATCCGTCCTTGGAGTGAACTGCACTTGTGAATAAATTATCTTGAATTTTCATTTTTTGAAAATAGAGTTCGGTATATATATAGTTATAGATATATAAATAAAGTGTTTTCATGAACCTGAAGGTGGCCCTCTTCTTGAAGCCGTTATCGGTCTTAGTATAGACCGAGACGTTACATTACCATGTTTATGGGAAGAAAGCCCATGATAAGTTCGTAGACCGGAAAATTCTTCCAGTGAGCTATAGATTGAAGAGAAGGGGGTACAAAACCGTCAAATGCCTTATCTGGGTATGATAATTGCATATTATTATATTGAAATTAGCGGTCTCCAGTAGTTCATTGTAATTATTTCTTAAATATCCCACATATTTACCATTTTACTAGTGAATGACCACAGGTCAGGTAGTCTGGAATTTATAAACAACAGCAACGATAAAATGATTCATTTAATATTTAAGTTATTTAATATTATAGCCACAGTTCCTCATCTAATCCAGTGTATTATAATTCTACATTTATTTGAATTTGAAAAGTAATGAGAAAAATTGACTAATATACAATTTTAATATTATTGAAGTCTAAATGATAAATTAATAAAGATTAATTGCTTTCCGATTTTTAAAATTTTAAGATTTTAAATTGAAAATATTTGATTTTTTTTTTCAGTTAGTAAAAACAAAACAAATGGGAAATACGTAAAAATTTTAATTTGTTAGCCTGATCTAATACTTCAAACTTCTCTACCATTAAAATTGATTGTAACAAAAGTTTCCAAACGATTTGTTGCATATAAATTATATATAAATAAGAAATTAACATGTGTTTAAGTTTTTTGTAGTTCAACATTGTGGAAAATGTTTTAATTTTAATTATTATTTGATATTTTTTCACAAAAATTTTAATGATTTAATCTAGATTAAAAAAAAGTTCAAATATACACTCATGTCCATAAATTAATCATAATTCAGAATCACACAGAAATTGAACTCCAAAATAAAAATTTCACCTGTAGAACTATCACACACATCTTGAAAAAGAATATGCAAATTACAGGAAACCACCAGAGGGCGCGGATAGTACGTCACAATGACGAGAGTGTAAGAGAGGGGTATGTAAGGAATGGTGGAAAAGAAGTAAAATTGTTCACAAGCGCTTTAAAAGCCTTTCAGTGCAATAACCGCATATTTATGGTACGAAGGAAGCATTTAGATGATTTTTTACGTGGTAGAATTATCGGAAGACTGGAATGTGGACGTACCCAGCTGGAAGTATCCGAGGAACTTGGAATCGCCCAGAGTGTCATCTCTAGGCTTTGGCAACGATTCCAAGATGATCGTAATGTGAGTAGATGTTACAGCACAGGTCGACCCCGAGTTACAATGCCGAATGAAGACCGGTATTTAGCAGTTACTGCCAAAAGAAACAGTGGTCTGGTGTGATGTTTTCCGACGAGTCCAGGTTTAGTTTGCAGTCTGATTCTCACCGGACTTTCATATGGAGAGAGCCAGGTACCCGTTACCACCAAGAGAACACCATTGAACGACACCGTTACGGTGGTGCAGAATGGCTCGTTTGGGGAGGAATTATTCTTGGTTCCAGATCTGACCTGCATGTTCAGAGTGTAACGATGACAGGCCACATCTATCGGGATGTCATTCTAGAACAATATGCACCTTTGTTTCGGGGCGCCATGGTGCTGAATTTCTGTTTATGGATGACAACACCCGTCCTCACCTTGCAAGCATTGTAGACAAATGCCTTCAATTGGAGGATATCACCCGTATGGATTGGCCAGCATACTCATCGGACTTGAATCCAATAGAGCATGTGTGGGATATGCTTGGCTGACTAATTCCAGCCCGTCAACCCCCTCCCACCTGTCAACCGGAACTTCGGAGGGCATTGCTTGATGAGTGGTGTAATATTCCCCAAGATCAGATTTATAATTTGATACTCAGCATGCCTAGGCGTTGTAAGGCCTGTATTGCATTGTCTGGGAGACATACTCCATTATAACCATCATATTAAACATGTTATACTGTTTTTTGTAAATAGGTTCTTTTTAAAAATTTGCTCCAGGGAGTAAAAATCGCAATTATTATTAATTATGTCAAACATATAGCATCTTTTTTGCACTTTACCTTTTCTTTAATAAATAGACTTTACAAATAAGTCAAATTTGTTTTGCTTCAAATTTTCTTTGCCTGAACTTCATTATCCTTAATTTATGGAGATGAGTGTACATAATTGACCACTAAAAATTCAACACCTACAAGAATAAGAGAATATATAAACGAAATTTATTTGACAAATGCACATAGTACAATAATAAAATGATTGAAAATATAGCATATTTAGCGTTGAGGTTCATAAAAACTATGCGTTTTGTGTAGACGTCACTGTAAGATATACTTCTGCTACTCGCCTCACCTATGAACTGAACCTCGTAGTATCAACATTGATATGCCAATCAATGCTGATACTACACGTTGCCTGTGCTGATCTGATGTAGCAACTGGTGGTTATGTTGGGCTGGTTGTTTGCCGAACATCGACTAGGAGTCATCGATTGACGATAAATTGGGTAAACGGGCAGCCGATGGCTGGCCGAGGAAGCAAACAATGAAAGTTGGTATGTTAAGAATAGCTGAGAAATTTACGCCGTGTGCAGTCTCAAATTACCAAGAACGGTCACCTGTAACCATAATGGCTGATATACAGATGGAAAATACAAGAATTAAACAGGCATGAACAAGCGATAGTATGGTTACACTATCGTATACTTAAAGCGAACGAAAAAATTATTAAGATTTTTTTTTTCTCATTTTGTTTTATTTTTTCACTAATAATTATTCAAACTATGCATTATTAAAAATAAAACACCAATTAATATAAATAAATTTCACAAGATTTCAGTAATAAAATGTGTTCAATTTACTATCCTATTTGAGTATAGTAATAGTAATTTTATAGTAATATGAATGAATATATCATTAAAAAACCAAAAGAAGAACTAATCCAATAAAGTTAATAAACCCACGTATCGTAACCCACTATCGTATACTTAAAGCGAACAAAAAAATTATTAAGATTTTTTTTCTCATTTTGTTTTATTTTTTCTCCAATAATTATTTAAGCTATGCATTATTAAAAATAAAGTACCAATTAATATAAATAAATTTCACAAGATTTCCGTAATAAAATGTGTTCAATTTACTATCCTATTTGAGTATAGTAATAGTAATTTTATAGTAATATGAATGAATATATCATTAAAAAAACCAAAAGAATAATTAATCCAATAAAGTTAATAAACCCACGTATCGTAATAATCACAATCTCGTATACTTAAAGCGAAGAAAAAAAAATTATGAACTGTCAACTTAGTGTTATTTTACTGGAAACATTTTCTCCCTCACTCTTTAATTATGAAAAAATAAAACCCCATAAAAAATCTTTTAATTACTTCATCGCATGATCAAATTAATTTCCCCAAAACATGCAAGTGCATTGTTTATTAATTAGGAGAAAACAAGATTTTTTAGGGCCATTAAACATTTAGTGGTAAATATTTTAATGGTTATAGTTGACCATTTAATAAGTGTCAATGATTTATAATATTGTATTTCGTAATTACCATTATTTTGCAAGTTTATTAAATGCATTTATTTGTTAGGTATATTTTTCTATACATTTTTTTGAGTGTATAAAAGTTTTATCTTTTCTTCTTCCGCATTCATGGAAAAAAATGTTCAATGATGGAGATTTCATTTAATTGAAAGGTCAAAGTCAATTACAAGATTCCTGTTCGTTTCCTTTTATGCAATGTTATATCTTAGAGATATATTCATAACAAGGCTTATTAGATTTTAAAACTGTAGTTATTTAAGAACCATAAATTTAAGAAAAAATTACAATATAATAATTTTTTGTGTATTATATTGCAATTTTTACAAATGTGATAATGATTTATCTTTTTAAAATACATTTTTATGCTTAGCCAAATTTTTTACCGATTTTTCCAGCTTTAAATATTACGTAATAAAATAATAAAATTTATATAATCCGATTATATAGTGTTTTCATTGTGCTCAGTGTAGTTTCTAAGAGCATTTCATAGTTATACAAATTCTAAAATGGCAAATATAAACGAATTATAACTTTAATTCCTCATCAAAAGAAAAATGTATGGCATGACATTTAAAAGTAAGAAATTTTATTTTTTTAAAATTTTATAAATCGTGATTAAATTTTATAATCTTGATTCTGTAATTAAAGGAAATAAACAAATGCTCTTGATTTATAATATTTTAAAGATATAAAATTAATTAGCAAGAATTATTAAAATTTTTTGAATATTTCTTTATGGTACAACATTGCTTGAAGATTGAAATCTTAGCAACAAACAGAGGATTGGTAAGGAAATTTGAAATTTCTGTTTGCCTTATAAATAACTATAACACATTCTTTTTTAAAAACTACGAAACTTAATTTTTTTTTTTTAACGTTATTACCCGCCACATTTTTTTCTTTCTACATTTTTAGTTACTTAACCGTTTCAGACCCGATTTTAATGCTATGATAAAATTACCACATTAAAATATTATAATATGATGGTAATAAACACGTTAATTAAGAAATTAAGAAAAAAGAAGTTTTACAAGAAAATGGGCACATGTCTATTGAAACAGACAAACGGACAATGAGGTTGTAAAAGTTAAATATTCAGCGCTTGAAATTATGTTAGGATTTTTGTCTTAAATATCAATTTCTGCTTTGTAAAACAAATAGATAAAATATGTTTCAAAAAGTAAATATTTTAGTAAATTTATTTGATAATAAAATGTGCATGAACAATAATACAGTATTTCACAAATGAATTTCATATATTTCTATTTTTATATACCAAAATAGATGAGTTTTACGCAGTTTGATATGGAAATTAAAAAAAAAAAAAAATTCTTCACGCAGTACTGTATAAATGCACTGTATAATTATTGCAGTAGATATGGATTTTATCATTGCAGCAGTAATTTTAACATTGTGTTGTTTCGTGTTTATCACGAAACTTTAGCAAATGATTCCAACAGTCATTAATAATCTAGAGATGAGGACGAACTTTAGCCACTTTTTGGCATATATTTTTATCTTGCGCAATAAGCGATAATGATGATTGACCCTTTTTTTTATCGTTTGCTTAGGGAACTTTACATAGATCTGAAGATATATCTCGTTCAAAATTTCCATGTGTTGTTTCATTAATAAATTCGAAATATTTTGTTTCAAATGATTTTAGTGTCGAACTTATGTCTGTTTTGATTGTAAGAAGAAATGATGTATCAGAACCCTCATCATCAGACATCATCCCTCATATCAGACATCAAAAACTTCATCATCAGAATTTTCAGATGAAAAATCAATACCTACATACAAATAAGTTAGTTTTCAAAAGATTTGCAACAGATAAAGCTTAAACTAATTACTGGAAAAAATTAAAAAAGAACTTTAACAAATTTTACCTAATTAGTTATTGTAAGAAATCTGGCAAAACAGAGACATTTAACCTTTATGCCATATACAATGTACTGCTGTTACTCATTTAGCACTATCCGGGGGGGACGTGTAACTTGAGGATATGCTACAGACGCCAGTAACACTACCCCCCCCCCCCCCACAACGCTCTACGATCCTGTTAGACCGGTACCTACCGTTTTAAATGGACGAGCGCCCGAGCACCAGCCACTCGGCCATCAGACCATATTTACCTAATTAACAATGGATAATATAACAGATTGATTATTACTATTTATAACTCAATCATCAACAAAATCCAATTCTTCTTCCACTGAATAAATACTTAATATCTGAGTACCCTTGATTCCTTTTTGGCCTCATAAATAACTGCAACACAGGCTTCCTACAAAACTTTAAACCAAATTAATGTATTTTATATTACTACTGGCCACATTCTCTTTTTTTTTATATCTTCATTTATTTAAATTGAAAAAAAAATGGGACTTAATCATGAAAGAATGACAGAAAGTTTTTCGGATTTTCTAATTCTACTGTATTCATAATTTATAAGTATATCCTTATCGAATTGCAGTCATAACTTCTACGCATTTTTTTGTAGCATATAACTAAGATTTTGATCAATTTCCCATATTCATATTTAAATGCCAATATTTATTACTGGATCTTACATATTTATGAATAAAATACACAAATTCGAGAATATTTTTGATATACAATTCATGAAACAAATATCACGCGACGTGTCTTCAAGGCTCCAGCAAGAATTTTAAAATTACATTACTTTTCTACTATCGCATCCTTTTTTCACTGAACACACATAAAAAATACATATAACAACCGAAAGGGAAATAGAAATCGAGCCGACTTTCACACTTCGTTTATCACATTGCAACGGAAAGAAGATCAAAGGACTCGAGCTTTTCACACATCCCAGAATCTAAACATTTGCGCCTCTTGAAAAAAAAAAACGGAATTTTTGGGAACTTATTCCACATAGAATCCTATGTGCCTTTTTCACAATCCATCTTTATCCTTTTTGTTGGCCATCGAAACGTCTCCGAAAATATCGGATTTCCATTTTCAGTAGGCCTTATTTGGAGTATTTGTGAAAGCTGTTTATATCCTTTGAACGACAGGATTTAAACTATTCAGATGATCTCATTGCTGTGTTCCTCTATTTCCGTGTTATTTTAAGAATTGGATTATTTTATTTGTTTTGGTGATTGATTCGGAATTGAAAACAGGTAATTTAAAGTGTGGGTACGGGGTATTAGCAATATAAAAGCATTTTTTTTCGTCCACAAGGTTTTAAAACCATTTACGAGTAATATGTTAATATTTTCCGGTACTAATACAAGACCCTTATTGGATTAAGATTTCTTTGAAATATTAAACGAATAGATGAAGAAGTATTTCTGTTAAATAAAGATAAACTACAAGACAATTGTGATAATTAAGAAAATTATTTTGTTTTAATAAACGTTTTCATAAATGCTGGTATTTTGCACGAAAACCACTGTCTATTAGAATGACAGATGTGTATGGCAGATAAGTGGCAGATTCCGTGTTACCCAAATGGGCCACTGAGCGATTTATTGCACTCACAGTCAATTTAACATAGCAATTTGCAACAAGAATAGCATGTAGAATGTTCATACCTTCGTGCGCTAGAGAAACTGTACTGTATTCATAATATATGTTATATAGATATACATACATTATATATATATATACATAAAAATATTATGAATACAGTACAGTTTAGCTCTTATTTATGAATAAGATACACAAATTCAAGAATATTTCCGATACACAATTCATGAAACAAATATCCGCGCCGTGACTTCAAGGCTCCAACAAGAATTTTAAAAATACATTACTTTCCTACTATCACATCCCTTTTTCACTGAACACACATAAAAAATGCATACAACAACCGAAAAGGAAATAGGAATCGAGCCGACTTTCACACTTCGTTTATCACATTGCAACGCAAAGAAGATCAAAGGACTCGAGCTTTTCACACATCCCAGAATCCAAACATTTGTGCCTCTTGAAAAAGCAGAATTTTTTGAGAACTTATTCCACATTGAAGCCTATGTGCCTTTTTCTCAGTCAATCTTTATTCTTTTTGTTGGTCATCGAAGCGTTTCCGAGAATATCAGATTTCCATTTTCAGTAGCCTTACTCGGAGTATTTGTGAAAGCTGTTTATATCCTTTGAACGACAGGATATAAGCTATTCAGATGATCCTATTGCTTTGTTTCTCTATTTCCGCGTTATTTGAAGAATTGGATTATTTTACTTGTTCTAGTGATTGATTCGGAAATGAAAAGAGGTAATTTAAAGAGTGGTATTGGGTATAAGCAATATTAAAATATTTCTTTGCATTATCAAGGTCTTAGAAATGTTTATGTGTAATTTGAATTAATTGTGTATAACAGGTTAATATTTTCGTGTACCAATACAAAAACCTTGTTCATTAAGATTCCTTTGAAGTATTAAACGCATACATGAAGAAGTATTTCTATAAAATAAATAAAGCTACACTATAAGACAATTGTGATAATTGAGACAATTATTTTGCTTTAATAAACTAATTTTTTTCTGAAATGACGGTATTTTGCCCTAGAGTCATTTTTTATCGAAAGACAGATATGTGTTCCCCAAAAGTACTACAGGGGATTTATTGCACTCACAGTCATTTTAACATAGCAATTTGCAACAAGAATAGCATGTAGAATAATCGAACATGCCTGCGCTAAAGAAACTGAAGGACTTGTTGGCATAATATGGTCTTTTCATGCCATATTAGACAGGGACCTTAAAGCATTCATTTAGTTTTCACTTGTGTTTCAAACCAAGATATCATGTACTTTATGCATTAGATGTAATGTATTTAATATTCGTAAATGTAATAGATTTTGGTTTGTCACTCTAGAGGGCAAAACATACCGAGACCTACAATTTAAAATAGATTTTGAACCACTAATTAATATGCATGCCATCTCCAATATTCAAACCTAAAAACTGTTGTACTAGGCCACTTCACTTTTAGTACTAAAGGCAGGAAGCTTGGAGTTACTGGAGATTGTGAAGGAAAGAAGTTTACTAGATTCAATGAAGTTTATGTAATGCTTAGTTTAAAAAAATAACATATTGATTTCTATTTTGACATATTTCTAAATTCTTTTTAACATACCGATAGAAAGTGCTTTTTTATATATTACTTAAAAATTACATTATTATTTTTTTAATCACAGTAAACTTTTATATGTTTACATTTTTTCTGCAATCCTTTAAAATGTGCTCAATTTTCTAATATTCTAATTACAAAGTTTCCATTTGTTAATTAACCTATGATTTAAGTATTCTAAATCTTTTTATGTTTTATTATATTTAAATACCTACTACTACTAATTATTACGTTTTAAAAGCAACTAACATACTTCATTTTATTTTCAACAAACATTTTTCTTAAGACCAACTCTTTCTCCGTCAAACTTTGTCTTACATTGCTTCTTTTTCTACTCAGTTGGCCCCGTACATATACAGTTATACATTCAACGCTGGCAGCGCCATCTATCGTTAATGACAGCATTTATAAAGATTGTCAACAATACATATATTGTATTTTTTACAAGCATTTCTCTTCAAAGTAAACGCTCTAGCAGTCAAACTTAAACTGTTTTTCATTACTTCATTTTCTAATTAATTGATGCTGTAGCATACACTGTTGTCCATTCAGCGCTGTCTGCGCCATCTATCGTTAATAATAGCATTCATAAAAATTGTCAACAATATACATATACATAAATTTTACTTTCAGAAACATTTTTCTTAAGAACCACCACTTTCACCCTCAAACTTGCATTGTATTTCATTGCTTCTTTTTCTACTCAGTTGGATCCATAGCATATACAGTTATCCATTAATCGCAGGCAGCGCCATCTATCGTTAATGACAATTCGTGAAAAATAGGCAGCGATATATACAAACTATAGTTTTTTAATTAATAACATATTTTATATTAACATTTATTTAAAAACACTAATCATAGTGTTTGAAAGAGAATTTTTCCAAGTGTTTTCGATATAAGAAAATAATGACTGCAATTATCGATTATTTCAGTCCTTCAAGGAAGCGTGAGATTTTTAAAAACTTTTTTCATTTAATGCATGAGAAACAATTTTTGAACACATATATAGAAAAAGTTTTAAAAAAATAATATAAACTATAGTGATACTTACAACAATAATCATAGCCAAATACCAGATCACCTCCTTTTCAAAAATAAAAAAATAAAAGGGAAATAAGAGAAAAAAAAAAAAAGATTTAAACTAATGGGTGTAATAAAGTCCAAACCCGAAATGAGGATGATAAATGCATTTAACTGAAAAACATTCTGCAGTTTTTAAGTTAAGTCGCTGAAACCTTCCTGGATTTCTTAGTACTTCGCTTTCGCAATCCATTTAAACATTTTTTTTTCCCCTAAAGATCTTCTTCGAGCGTAGTCAAATTCCAACATTGATCACTGCCATGCTTGTTTTTCTGACTTGGATATAAAAAGTTTTATTCTGAATCAATTCGATTCTATTCTTAGCATTTTCTTTATGCAGCTTTTAAGGTTTTTCTATTTAAAAAAAACTTTAAACCTTTTTGAAAAAAATTACGTGCTTCAAACACATTTTCTATGTTTTCAGGGTTTAAGCAGTGTTAATGTTCCTTTTGGGAGCCTTAAAAGTCTGGATGCTATCTGAATTATAATACAGACATAAATATAGATTTGAAAGATAATGAAATAAAAAATACATAAATAAATGTCTTTTTTTCAATAAAAACACGCAAGAAGTCGAACAATGTATTTATTTATAAGAAACTGCTGTGAGAAACATTGAAATATAATATTTATTTCGTTTGATATTCTTCCATTACATTTAAATTAGCATAACTATTACTAAAATATTTAAAAAGAAAACATTAAGCTTTGCGATTGGTAATAGATTACAAATTATAATAATATCATAAATTTTTTTCATTCTCAATTTTTTTATGCAGTGTCTTCTGCGATTATTAAACAATTATTTTATTAAAAATTAAAATAATCAATTATCTGACATTTACTGTTGCAAATGTTCTTATATTCTCTCTATTAATTTTCTTTTTATTGTTCATTTATCTTTATGTATTTAAATAGTTTATCGTTATATTTATCTAAATGATTTATTTTTATATGTACTACATTTTCATTTATCTTCATTTAATTTTCATTGCTTCTCTTTTTACTCAGTTGGTCCCGTAGCATATGCAGCAGTTCATTCAGGGCTGGCAGCGCCATCTGTCGTTAATGACAATATTTATAAAAATAGTGAGCAATATATATGCCTACTTTTTAAACTGGTAACATATGTTGTATTAGCACCTATTTAAGAATAACTATATTAGCACCAAATTAATTTAATTTTCAGTGCTTCTCTTTTTACTCAGTTGGACCCGTAGCATATGCAGTAGTTCATTCAGTGCTGGCAGCACCATCTGTCGTTAATAACAACATTCATAGAAATAGTGAGCAATATATATGTCTACTTTTTTAATTGGTAACATATGTGGTATTAGCACCTATTTAAGAATAATAATCAAAGTGTTTCAAGAGAATTTTTCCAACTACAAAAGAAATAGATATAAAATCAAAGATGACTGCATTTTGCGATTATTTCAGTTCTTTAAGGAGTCGAATATGATTTTTAAAAACATTTTCATTTAATGCATGAAAAAAAAAATTCTTGAACACATACGTAGAAAAAGACTTTAAATAGATAAGTCGAAATATAATGTACATTTTGGTGACACTTACAGCAATAATCATAGCCGAATCCCAGATCGCCTCCTTTTTGTAAAAAAAGGCGATTACAGAGCAAGAAAAAAACTTAAACAGATGGGTGTAATAAAGTCCAAACCAGAATGATAAATGCATCTAACTGAAAAACACTATGCGGTTTTCAAGTTAAGTCACTGAAACCTTCCTGGATTTCTAAGTGCTTCGCTTTCGCAATCCATTTGAACATTTTTTTCCCCTAAAGATCTTCTTCGAGCGTGGTCAGATTCCGACATTGATCACCGCCATGCTTGTTTCTCTGACTTGTGTATAAAAAGTTTCATTCTGAATCAATTCGATTCTATTCTTTGTATTTTCTTTATGCATCTTTTAAGGTTTTTCTACTTAAAAAAACTTGCAATTTTTTGGGGAAAAAATTACTTGCTTCAAACACATTTTCTGTGTTTTCTGCGGCTTAAGCAGTGTTAATGTTCCTTTTGGGAGCTCTAAAAGTCTGGATGCAACCTGAATTATAATGCAGACATAAATATAGATTTGAAAGGTAATGAAATAAAATAAAATATAAATGTATTTTTCAATAAAAAGAAGCGAGAAGTTGAGCAATGTATTTATTTATAAGAAATTTTTTTGAGAAACATTGGAATTTAACATTTGTTTCTTTTGATATTCTTCTATTACATTTAAATTAGCATAATTATTACTAAAATATTTAACGAAAAAGCATTGAAGTTGCAGTTGTTAATAAATTACAATCTATAATCATTTCATAATTTTTTTTATGCTTAATACTTTTATACAATTTTAAAATTATTTAACAATTATTTTATTTATAAAAAAAATCATATTAATTAATTATTCGACCCTTAATAGTTAATTAATATGATTATTGACGATATGAGAAATATTCAAATTTAATAATTATTTTTTTCTGTATTGTTCTATTTAATTTTCTATTAAGATTATTATTACTAAAATATTTCAATATAAACATCAAACTTTGTCGGTAATAAATTATAATCTATAATCTTGTCGTAATTTTTTCATTCTTATACTTTTGATCCAATGTCTTCTGCGATTATTTAGCATTTATTTAATTACAAATTTAATTAATTACCTGCCGATACCAGCACACCAATTACCTGAGACACTAATTAATTACTTACCGATATCACCACACTAATTACCTAACACACTAATTAATTAACTACAGGTTCTGTTGCAATTGTTCTTATATTCTTTCCAAAAATTGAACATCAAAAATAATTAATACTGTTAAATTCTTTTTATTTATTTCTAAGTTAATATTAAAATTAAAATAATTATACTAACCGTAGTTCCAGTGATATGATCGCCCAGTGACTGGCAGTCGGTATCTCAGGCCTCTGGTTCGAGTCCCGGGGCGTATCTCTTCTTTAACATCTTATTAAATCTTTAGAATCTTTCAGATTATATTTAATTGAAACGAAAAATAAATATTTTTCATATTGATCACTTGCGATTGATTTTAAAATAATTCAAATACCTAACATTAAAATCAATAATAATTAAATTCATTAAATTCAATAATAATTAAATTCATTAAATTCAATAATAATTAAATTGATATATCAACTATCTGAAGAATCGCAAAACACCTAGGCCGAATGTGCATTGCAACGGACATGTGATTCAGCTCACATTTTGTCTAATTTACAACCAATAATAAAATAAAACTACTTTTAATGCTAAGATTAGGATTGAATAAAAAATCATTGATACATTAAAAGGAATTATTCATAAAAATCAAATAATGAAATGTTGATTTTTTTGTTGGTCGGCGAATGACACCCTTTTCAAAGAAAGCAAGCTGTAAAAATCTGTTGATTATTGCCAAACCAAGAAATGCAATGATATCAAAAAATTTAATCCTTCCTTTATCCATAGCACAAGTTTAAACTCTCTGCAGTCATAAATAAAATTTAAGTTTTAAAATGTATGTATATTGAAATTAATATCGGGTCGGAGATTAATTCGGTCTTGTTAAACTATAAAAAAAAATAAGTTAATCATGAAGAATCAAAGTAAACAGTGCAAAAAAAGAAGAATATTCTTTTTTAATCTATTCACTTTCTGTCACAAAGAAAAAGAAAACTAATTGGTTTTTGGATTCACTAATTGTACTGTATTTATAATTTATATATAGTCTTTAGAATGGCCTTTATAACTTCCTAAATTTTTCTTTGCAGCATATAATCAATATTTTGATCAGTTTCCCACATTCATATTTGAATGATACTATTTATTATTGGCCCTTATTTTTTTTATGAATAAGATACACAAATTCAAGAATATTTTTGATACACAATTCAAGAAACACATATCACGCGACGTGTCTTCAAGGCTCCAGCAAGAATTTTAAAATTACATTACTTTCCTACTATCGCATCCTTTTTTCACTGAACACACATAAAAAATACATACAACAACCGAAAGGGAAATAGAAATCGAGCCGACTTTCACACTTCGTTTATCACATTGCAACGGAAAGAAGATCAAAGGACTCGAGCTTTTCACACATCCCAGAATCCAAACATTTGCGCCTCTAGAAAAAAAAAAAAAAAAAAACGAAATTTTTTGAGAACTTATTCCACATTGAATCCTATGTGCCTTTTTCACAGTCAATCTTTATTCTTTTTGTTGGCCATCGAAACGTCTCCGAAAATATCGGATTTCCATTTTCAGTAGGCCTTACTCGGAGTATTTGTGAAAGCTGTTTATATCCTTTGAACGATAGGATTTAAACTATTCAGATGATCCTATTGCTTTGTTTTCTCTATTTCCGAGTTATTTTAAGAATTGGATTATTTTACTTGTTCTAGTGATTGAGTCGGAATTGAATAGAGGCAATTTAAAATGTAGGTTTTGGGTGATAATATTATAAAACATTTCTTTGCCTTCCCATTGGTTTTTAAAAGAATTTAAGTTTATTTTCCGGTACTAATACAAACCCCATGTTGGATTGAGATGTCTTGAGAGATATTAAACGCTTTCATGTAGAAATATTTCTGTAAAATAAATAAAGCGCAAACTACAAGGCAATTGTGATAATTAAGACAATTATTTGTTTTAATAAACGCTCTCTTAAATGCTGCTATTTTCCACAGGAATCACTTTCTATTAGAAAGACTGATATTCGGCAGATTCCATGATATCCAAAAGTACCACTGTGGATTTATTGTACTCACAATCAATTTAACATAGCAATTTGCAACAAGATTTGATTTGGTTTGTCGCTCTACGGTCATATTATGCACTCTTTTGGGCTAAACAGACCGGAACCTACAGTTTAACGTGGATTCCGAACCACTCGCAATCATCCATGCCACCGCCAGGATTCGAACTTGAAACCTGGGATAACAGAGGCCAGAGTGCTAGCCACTTGGCCACCAGGCCGCATTTGCAACAATAATGTCATGCACAATGTTTGAATCTCCCTGTACTAAAGAAAGTTACTTGTAATGGACTTGTTGGCTTAACAATCTTTTCATGATAGATTAGGCACCGACCTGAAAGAATTCGGTTAGATTACACTAGTCGCGTTTCAAACCAAGGTACATGCACTTTATGCATTAGATATAATGTATTTAATATTCGTAAATTTAGTAGAATTCAATCACTAGAATTACTAGTGGATTCAAAACCACTAACAATCAGCCACTCCACCTCCACTATTTAAACCTGAATAATGTGGTATTAAAGGCCATTTGGCCACCAAGCCGCTGTAGAAAGCTTGGAATTACTGGAGCATGTGAATGAAAGAGATTTACTAGATTCAATGAAGTTTTTGTAGTGCTTAGTTTAAACAGATAACATTTTGATTAGCATACGGATAGAAAGTGCATTTTTAAACATTGCTTAGAGAAATAAATGATTATTTTTTTATTCACAGTAAACTTTTGTGTGTGTACACCTATTCCACAATCTTTAAAAATGTGTTAAATTTACTATATTTCTTACTATAAAGTTTTCTTTTTAAATTTACCTATGACTCAAGTATTTTAAATCTTTATATATGTTATTATATTTAAATACTACTACTAGTTATTATTTTTTAATATCTAGCAACATACTATATTTTACTTTTAACAAACATTTCTCATGAACCCAACGCTCTCATCGTCAAACTTACATTGTTTCTTTCTTACTCAGTTGGCCCCATAGCATAGCATAGCATATACAGTTATCCATTAAATGCTGGCTGCGCCATCTATTGTTAATGACAGCATTCATAAAAATTGTCAACAATTATTCACATTGTCAATTGTTAACAATTTTTATGATACATGATTATGATATTTTTATGATATATATATTGTACTTTCAACAAACATTTCTCTTCAGAATCAACAGCTTAGCCGTCAAACTTACATGATTTTCCATTGCTTCTTTTTTCAATCCAGTTAATCCCGTAACATATACAGCTATCCATTCCGAGCTGTCAGCGCCATCTATCGTTAATGACAGCATATATATATATATACTTTTTTAATTGATAACGTGTATTAGAACATATTTAAAAACAATAATGATAGTGTTTGAAGGATAATTTTTTCAAATGTTTTAAATATAAAAAAAGGATGACTTCATTTATCGATTATTTCAGTTCTTCAAGGAAGTCGAACGTGATTTTTAAAAATCTTTTTCATTTAATGTGCAAAAAAAAAAAAAAAAAAATTAACACATGCGTAGGAAAAAGTTTAAAAAAAAATGATATACACTTTAGTGTCACTGACAGCAATAATCATAGCCGAATTCTAGATCACCTCCTATTCTAAAAGAAAGCAGATTACAGAACAAGAAAAATATTTAAACTGACGGGTGTAATAAAGTCCAAACCCGAAAAACCAGAATGATAAATGCATCTAACTGAAAAACACTATGCGGTTTTTAAGTTAAGTCACTGAAACCTTCCTGGATTCCTTAGTGTTTCTCTTTCGCAATCTATTTAAACAATTTTCCCTGAAGACTTTCTACGAGCATGGTCAAATTCCAACATCGATCACCACCATGCCTGTTTTTTTTACTTGTGTATAAAAAGTTTTACTCTGAATCAATTCGTTTCTGTTCTTGGTATTTTCTTTATGCAGCTTTTAAGGTTTTTCTATTTAAAATATCTTGCAATTTTTGGGAAAAAAATTACGTGCTTCAAACACATTTTCTGTGTTTTTTGTGGCATAAGCAGTGTTAATGTTCCTTTTGGGAGCTTTAAAAGTCTGGATGCAACCTGAATTATAATACAGACATAAATATAGATTTGAAAGGTAATGAAATAAAAATACATAAATAAATGTCTTTCTTTTTTCAATAAAAACACACAAGAAGTTGAGCAATGTATTTATTTATAAGATCTGCTATGAGATACATAGAAATTTAATATTTAATTCGTTAGATATTCGTCTATTACATTTTCTAGTAGCATAATTATTACTAAAATATTTAAATAAGAACCATTGCACTGTATGGTTTGTAATAAATTACAATCTGTAATCAGGTCAGGAATTTTTTTCATACTTAATATTTTCCTACACTGTCTTTTGTGCTTGTTTAACAATTATTTTATTAACAACTAATATAATGAATTATTTGACATTTTCTGTTGCAAATGTTCTTATATTCTTTCTGTTAAATTTCATTTTATTGTTCATTTATCTTTATATGTATGTAATTAATTTATCTTTATATGTATGTAATTCATTTATCTTTATATGTATCTTCATTTATATTTATATGTATTATCTTTATTTAATTGCGTCTTTTTCTACTCAGTTGGTCCCGTAGCATATACTGTTATCCATTCAGTGCTGGCAGTGCCATCTACGGTTAATGGCAGCATTAATAAAAATAATCAATAATATATATGCAATTTTTCAATTAATAACATATGTTGTATTAGCACTTATTTAAAAATAATAATCATAGTGTTTGTACCGAATTTTTTCAAGATTTTTAACTATAAAGTAATAACGATGACTACACTTAAGGATTATTTCAGTTTTTAAAGGAAGTCGAGTTTTATTTAAAAACTATTTTTTAATTTAATGCATGAAAAAAAATTCTTGAACACATACACTCAAGAGCCAAAACATTATGACCACCTGTCACCTTTCACTTACTTCTGTATGTGTTCCCATCACACACAGAAGTAAGTGAAAGAATGATTCTTCAGACTCTCCAGCAGCAGTAAAATACCACTTCCACCTGATCACGTGCCTTCCACGTCATCCAGGCGAGTTCATTACAAAATGTAGAGGTGGTCACAATGTTTTGGCTCTTGAATGTATGTAGAAAAATTAAAAAAAAAATAATATACAATTTATCAAGCTTACAACAATAATCATGTCCAAAATCCCAGATCACCTACTTTTCTAAAAAAAAGGAGATTACAGAACAAGAAAAAAATGTAAACAGATGGGTGTAATAAAGTTCAGACCCGAAACCAGAATGATGAATGCATCTAACTGAAAAACACTGTGCGGTTTTTAAGTTCAGTCACTGAAACCTTCCTGAATTTATTAGTGTTTCGCTTCCGCAATCCATTTGAGAATTTTTTTTCACCCTAAAGATCTTCTTTTATCATGGTCAGATTCCGACATTGATCACTGCCATGCATGTTTTCCTGACTTGGGTATAAAAAGTTTTATTCTGAATCCATTCTATTCTATTCTTGGTATTTTCTTTATGTAGCTTTTAAGGTTTTTCTACTTAAAAAAATATTGCAATTTTGAGAAAAAAAAATTATGTGCTTCAAACACATTTTCTGTGTTTTCTGTGGCTTAAGCAGCGTTAATGTTCCTTCTAGGAGCTTTAAAAGTCGGGATGCAACCTGAATTATAATATAGGCATACATATATATTTGAAAGGTAATGGAATAAAAAACAAATGTATGTCTTTTTTTCAATAAAAACAAGCAAGAAATTGAGCAATGTATTTTTTTATAATAACCAGTTATGAGAAGCATTGTAATTTAATATCTATTTATTTCGATATTCGTATATTGAATTTTAAATTAGCATAATTATTACTAAAATATTTAAATTAGCATAATTATTACTAAAATATTTAAATAAGTAGCATTGAACTTTATGGTTGATAATAAATTACAATCTATAATCGTGTCATGTTTTTTTTTATATACAATTTCTGTTTTTTTATACAATTTCTGTTTTATATACAATGTTTTTTTTTATATACAATTTCTATACCATACAATTTCTTCTGTGATTATTTAACAGTTATTTTATTACAAATTAAAATAATCATTAATTAATTATTCGACCCGTTAGTATTTAATTAATAGGATTATTGATGATATGAGAACAGGTATGAGAAACTTTCAAATTTAATAAATATTCCTTTCGATATTCTTCTATTAAATTTTCTATCAAGATAATTATTGCTAAAATATTTAAATAAAAACATCGAACTTTATTGGTAGTAAGTTGCAATCTATAATCATGACATACATTTTTTTGTCATTTTTAATATTTTTATACACTGTTTTCTGCGATTATTTAGCATATATTTTATTAAAAATTGAAATAATCACACTGATTAATTACCTACCTATATCACCACACTAATTATCTAACACACTAATTAATTAACTACCCGTTCTGTTGCTAAGGTTTTTATATTCTTTCCACAAATTAAATATTAAAATTAATTAATACTGTTAAGTTTCTTTTTATTTATTTCTTAGTTAACAATAAAATTTAAATAACTATACTTAGTGTTAGGGCATAATCACGAAGTGAATAGCACTCGGTATCTCGGATTCGAGTCCCGGTGGTGTCTCCAGAGAGTCATCTTTTTAAATCTTTAGAATATTTTGGATTATATTTTCTGAAACGAAAAATAAATAGTTGATCATATTGATCACTTGTGGTTGATTTTAAAATAATTCAAATGCCTAACATTAAATTCGTTAATAATTAAATTATGTTATCAACTATCTAAATAATCGCAACCACCTGGGCCTAGTGTCCATTGTAACGGCATGTGATTCGGCTCCTAATTTTGTCTAAACTGCAACTAGTAATAAAATAAAACTACTTTTAATGCTAAGATTAGCGTATAAAGATTGTACAAAAAAATCCTTGACACGTTAAAAGGAATTATTTATATAAATCAAAATAAAATTGTTCACCTTTTCGCAGACCGGAGAATGACACCATTTTTCAAGAAAGCAAACTGTAAAACTCTGTTGACTGTTGCCAAATCAAGAAATGCAATTATATCAAAACGATTAATCCTTCATTTATCCATGGAACAAGTTTAAGCTCACTGCAGTCACAAAAAATTAAGTTTTAAAATGTATGTCTACTGTAATGAACATTGGGTAAAAGAAATAGAGAGTTAAATTTAAAAAAATCAATTTAATTATGAAGAATCAAAGTAAACAATGTAAAAAAATAAAACTATTTTTTTTTAACCTAATCGCGTTCATGTCAAAAAGAACAAGAAAATTAATTGTTTTTTTGGATTCACAATATGTACTGTATATATATTCTTACTGAATTGTATTTACAACTTCTTAAAAATTTTTGCATCATATAATCAATTTTTTGATCAATTTTGTATGTTCCTATTTGAGTGACACTATTTATTATTGGCTCTTATTTATGAATAAGACACACAAATTCAAGAATATTTCCGATACACAATTCATGAAACAAATATCCGCGCCGTGACTTCAAGGCTCCAACAAGAATTTTAAAAATACATTACTTTCCTACTATCACATCCCTTTTTCACTGAACACACATAAAAAGTGCATACAACAACCGAAAAGGAAATAGGAATCGAGCCGACTTTCACACTTCGTTTATCACATTGCAACCCAAAGAAGATCAAAGGACTCGAGCTTTTCACACATCCCAGAATCCAAACATTTGCGCCTCTTGAAAAAGCAGAATTTTTTGAGAACTTATTCCACATTGAATCCTATGTGCCTTTTTCACAGTCAATCTTTATTCTTTTTGTTGGCCATCGAAACGTCTCCGAAAATGTCGGATTTCCATTTTCAGTAGGCCTTCCTCGGAGTATTTGTGAAAGCTGTTTATATCCTTTGAACGACAGGATTTAAAGTATTCAGATGATCCTCTTGCTTTGTTTCTCTATTTCCGTTATTTTAAGAATTGGATTATTTTACTTGTTCTAGTGATTGACTCGGAATTGAATAGAGATAATTTAAAGTGTGGGGTTTTAGGTGATAACATTATAAAAGCATTTCTTTGCGTTCTCAAGGTTTTAAAAGAATTTACATGTAATAGGTTAATATTTTCCCTAATATTAATACAAAACACTTGTTGGATTATGATTTCTCTGAAGTATTAAATAATACTTGAATATATTCTTCTATAAAATATGATACATATTTTTTTTTATCCTACATCCGTCTGTGGCTGTGCCGAGCCTCCTAGTATCGTGCAGTAATGCCATCAGGTACAGCGTTAAGTTCAGTGCACTTCTGCAGGTAATCGCCGTCCATATTGGGGATCCGACATATTGGGAAGATCCCTTGAAGAATTACTTCCATAAAATAATAAATAAATAATATATATATATATATATCCTATGCCCGTCTGAGGCTGTGCCGAGCCTTCCACGTATATTGATATGTTCAGTGCAGTTCCTCAAGTGATCGCCGTCTATATTGGTGAACCGACATAATATGCAGATCCCTAGAAGAAGCACTTCTATAAAATACTATATATACATATTTTTGTCCTATATATATTTTGTCTGTGGCTGTGCCAGACCTCCCAATAACGTGCAGTAATGTCATCAAGCCCATCGTTAAGTTGAGTGCAATTCTGCCGGTAATCGCCGTCCATATTGGGGGTCCGACATATTGGGAAGATCCCTTGAAGAAGTACTTCCTTAAAATAATATATGTATATATATCTATATATATATATATCCTATGTCTGTCTGAGGCTGTGTCGAGCCTTCCACGCATATTGATATGTTCAGTGCAGTTCTTCAAGTGATCGCCGTCCATATTGGTGATATATATATCCTACTCCCGTTTGTGGCTTTGCCAGTAACGTATAGCAAGGTTATCAGGCACATCAATAAGTTCAATATAATTCTGCAGGGGATCGCCGTTCATATTGGGTAGCTCCCTTGAAGAAGTACATCTATAAAAATATATATTTTGTAATCCTATGTCCGTCTGTAGCTGTGCCGAACCTCCCAGTAATGTGCAGTAATGTCAGGCACATTGTTATGTTTCGTACAGTTCCGCAGGCGATCGCAGTCGATATTGATGATCCCACATAATGGGCAGATCCCATCCGAAACTAAACAAATACGGTGCAGATATGCCTTTAAGTAGTGATTGCAAGTTTTAAGGAGGAGGTGTGTGACAGCCTCAGCGTGTTGTAGGTGCATAGGAATACGGCCGCCTGTGCCAAGGCATTTCCGTCTTTTCGAATCATTTGCTTTTTAAGTTGTTGATGGTTTCAGTGATACGGTTGCACGTGGCCCTGAGTGCCAGTAGAAAAGATTTGATAATCTGGAACCAGCTGGTTTGGAGATTGGATAAGGCAATCACAGTAGCTGATTTTACTTTACCCAGTGTGCATCATAAGAAAGCCTGCTATTTTACAATCCAAAAAATAAAGTTAACTACAAAATAATTATGGTAACTAAGACAATTATATTGTTTTTTTTAAAAAATGCTTTCTCAAATGACGGTATTTCAACACGTAGTCACTTTCTACTAAAATGACAAATATGCAGAGATTCCGCTTTACCCAAAACTACCTCTAGATATCTATTACAGTCACAGTCAATTTAACAGCAATTTGCAACAAGAATAGCATGTAGAATCTTCGAACCTTCATGCGTTAAAGAAACTGAAGGACTTGTTAGCCTAACGCTCTTTACATGACAGATTAAGCAAAGGTTTGAATGTATTCTGTTAGGTTTCACTTGTTGAGTTTCAAATCAAGGTATATATATTTTATTCATTAGATGTAAAAAAAAATTATATTTTTTAAATTTGCTAAAAGTTTGGCTTGTCACTATAAAGGGCAAAATATACCGAGACCTACAGTTTTAGTGGATTCTGAACCACTAACTAGCATCCATCCATTCAAACATGAAAACGATGGTACTGAAAGCCACTTGACTATCTAGCTGCTGCTGAAAGCGTGGAGTTACTGGAGAATGTGAAGGAAACATGTTTAGATTCAATGAAGTTTCCTTAGTTCTAAATTTAAGCTTTTAACATATTGATTAACATACTGATAGAAATTACAATTTTATATATTGCTTAGAAAATTACATTAATTTTTTAATCATAGTAAACTTTTATAAGTTTACACATTTCCTGCAATCTTTAAAAATGTGCTCACGTTTCTAATATTCTAACTACAAAGTTTTAATGTTTAATTCACGTATGACTTAAAGTATATTAAATATTCATATATATATACTAGTACTAATTATTACGTTTTAAAAACTGGTAACGTACTTCATTTTACTTTCAACAAACATTTATTTTAAGAGCCACCGTTCTCATCGTCAAAATTTCATTGTTTTTAATTGCTTCTTTTTACTACTCAGTTGGCCCCGTAGAATTACATTTATCAATACAGCGCTGGCTGCGCTATCTATCGTTAATAATAGCCTTAAAAAAGACCACAATATATACATTTACTATTTTAATTGATAACATATTTTGTATTAGAACTTATTTTAAAAATAATAATCGAACTGTTTTAAAGGCAATTTTGCCGAGTGTTTTAGATATAAAAAAAATAACGTTGATTGCATTTGTCGATTAATTCAGTTCTTTAAAGAAGTCGAGTATGATTTTTAAAAACATTTTTTCATTTAATGTATGAAAAAAATTCTTCAATACATATGTAGAAAAAGTTATAAAAAAATAAGACGAATCCTGTTATACACTTCAGTGAAATTTACAACAATAATCATAACCGAATCCCAGATCATCTGCTTTCCTAAAACAAGGACATTAAAAAAAGGCTTAAAAGTATTTTAAAGGTTAATATATATTATTATCTTAAAATAGCCATAGTTACTAATAATTAAAATCTAGATTAAATTTTAAAACCTAGTAACATACATTATTTTATAGTACTTTCAACAAATATTTCTCTTAAGAGCCAATGCTGTAGTCGTCAAACTTATATTGTTTTCTCATTGCTTCTTTTTCTACTCAGTTGGCGTCGTAGAATATAGAGTTATACATCTACGCTAGCTGCGTCTATCTATAGTTATTGAGAGCATTGATAAAAATTGTCAACAATTTTGATATATATTGTACTTTCAATAATTCAACAAACATTTATCTTAAGAGCCAATGCTCTAATCGTCCAATTTATATTGCTTTTCATGACTTGTTTTGAACTCAACTGCATTACAGTTAGCATTAGTAGCATTACAGTTCAACGCTAGCTGCGCCATCTATCGTTAATGACAAAATTCCAAAAAAATAGACAACAATGTATACATCTACTTTTTTAATTGATAACATATTATGTAGTAGTACTTATTTAAAAATAATAATCATAGTATTTCAAGAAAATTTTTTCAGTGTTTGAGATCTAAAAAAAAAGATGTCTACACTTATAGATTATTTGAGTTCTTCAAGGAAGTCAAGTGTGAATAAAAATTTTTTTTTTTCATTTAATGTATGAACAAAATTCTTTAACATATTATGTAGAAAAAGTTTTAAAAAATAATATACACTTTAATGACACTTACAACAATAATCATAGCAGAATCCCAGATCGGTTCATTTTCAAAAAAAAAAAAAAAAAAAAAGGCAGATTACAGAACAAGAAAAAAATTTAAACAGATGGGTGTAATAAAGTCCAAACCCGAAACCAGAATGATAAATGCATTTAACTGAAAAACACTATGCGGTTTTTAAGTGACCTAAGTCACTGGAACTTTCCTGGATTTCTTAGTGCTTCGATTTCGCTATCCATTTAACCATTTTTTTTCCCTAAAGATTTTCTTCGAGCATGTTCAAATTCCAACATTGATCACTGCCATGCTTGTTTTTCTGACTTGCGTATAAAAAGTTTTAATCTGAATCGATTCTATTCCATTCTTGGTATTTTCTTTATGCAGCTTTTAAGGTTTTTTCTATTTAAAAAAAAAAACTTGCAATTTTGAGGGAAAAAAATTACGTGCTTCAAACACATTTTCTGTGTTTTCTATGGCTTAAGCAGCGTTAATGTGCCTTTTGGGATCTATAAAAGTCTGGATGCAACCTGAATTATAATACAGACATAAATATATATTTGAAAGGTAATGAAATAAAAAAAAATAATAAATGTCTTTTTCAATAAAAACAAGCAAGAAGTTGAGAAATGTATTTATTTATAAGAAATTGTTATGAGAAACATCGAAATTTAATATTTCTTTCTTTCCATATTCTTCTTTTGCATTTTAAATTAGAATAATTATTACTAAAATAATAAAATAAGAAGCTTCGAACTTTACAATCATAATCTATAATCAATGTCATGAATTTTTTTTTCTTTCTTAATATTTTATACACTTTTTTTCTGCGATTATTTAACAATTATTTTATTAAAAATTTAAATAATCACATTAATTAATTACCTACCTGTACTAGCTGTTAGAAATTATTTAATAATTAACTTTTAAGGAAGGTTGATATAATCGTATTTGTAAGTTATTAATTAGTTATTAAGTTTAGCTTAAAATGTGTAAATATTTATCATAACAATTGCTCTTTTATGCAAATATTCAATACTATGGTTACAAAATATATTAAATGGATACTATACTATGGATAAAAACCTATGATATACGTTGATATTATGGATACAGAAAAAATTAAATGGATACTATGCTATGGATGAATAAAATTATGAAATACATTGATACTATGGATACAAAATACATTAAATGGATACTATATATTCAATACTATGGTTACTATGGATACTATGGATAAAAAAAACTTTGAAATAAGTTGAAAATATGGATAAAAAAACCAATTAAATGGATACTATACTATGGATAAAAAAAAAACTATGAAATATGGATACAAAACAAATTAAAATACAAAGCGGAAAAACTTCGTATTATTGCAAATAACATTTCTCTTAAACATTCTATTTTCCTAAAAATACAAATGACTGTTTCAATTTCGAATTTATTGCATCAACCTATGCAGCAGAACTTTTCGTTTGTAAGAAATGTAAGAGTAATTCAGATTGTAGTCCGATTCTCAACGTAAGATTGTTGCCCTCTCTAGAGACTCCAACGTGAGAAGCAATTTTAAAATGTCACAGAACAATATCTTCTTATGGACAACCACCATGTTTCCAGATTCTCTCTTCTTGCAATCTAAGAATAATGCTTTATTTGAAGCTTGAAAGCGTGGTATTTATGAGATTTTTTTCCTTTTTTGTAAGCATGCTTTCTGAAAACATTTTGAAGATTTTTTTTAGCATTTGAACTGATTATGAAAGATACCTATTTTATTTAAAAAAAAAAATAATAACGTTTTAAGATCAACTGAAAATAGTTAAAAATTCTAAAATTAGAAGAAAAATCTGTTGCACAGTAAACAGGAAAATATTTGTAAGACAAATTTTATTTACTTTTTTGTAGAACGTTTTACACAGAATATTTATTTTGGTTTTTCTTAAAAGTATATAAAGTAACTAGCACAGGGGTGGCCAACCCGCGGCACGACTTGAATTTTTTTGTAGCCCGTGAAATTTATCAAAATTTTACAAAATATATTTATTCCAGAATGGACAAAGTTGTGAAACCAATGTATTAAAAAAAAAAAAACACATTATGTGTGCATCCATATATTCAAAAATTAACTGCCGAAATTATAAAAAAAAAATTACTTCGATTTTAAAATAATATTCTTTCGAATATAGGACAGATATTGGCTGTTTTATGAATGAGTTTACAGTTATGAGTTCGCAGAATAATTAAATTATATTCAGCGAACACATGAGGAGTGCATCTTGGAACATCTAATATAACAAGTTCTATGTTTCACTTTAAATGTCCTCAGTGACGCTGTGAACATCCTTAGATACTCACAGTTGATTATTGATAGCAGAGCAAACCAGACTGTCAGTTGCTGCGAATTTTTTTTTTTTTTAAATGAAATTGAACAAACACAAAACAAGTTCAAACATATGGACGCAGCACCAATTATGATATGCAAATACCCAAATTGAAATCGATTTGCAAAAGTTAAGTGAAAGAGTGGAGAAACAAATATCGCTCTAGTAAATTAAATATTTTTTAATGATTTCATTTTTTTATTTTGTTTATATTTATATATTTTTTACCTTTCATTTTTAATGTTATGTATTTCTTTACAATCTGCGTTCAGTATATTTATTATTATGTTATCTGTGTTTACATGTAAGAATAAAAGTAAACACAAAATAAATAACTCATTATGTTTAAATTTTTCACACAAAGAAAATGACTATAGTGGGTCTAAATTTAATATAGGGATTTAGATTTTATATGCGGCCCGCGTTGTTATGGTGCATTTCCAAAATGGCCCGCAAGATCATTTGGGTTGGTCACCTCTGATCTAGCAGGTTGTTTAAAACGCAAAATCGTTTTCAGTTCAATTAAAAATTTCGATTTATTGGAAAAGCACAAAAGGGTTACTATATAACGAACAAGAAAATACATGTAAGTGAAATTTTATCTATTTCTTCGAAATTATGTTTTAAGCAGAATATTTCCTGGGTTGCTTTAAAAGATTGCTAACTATCCATCAGATTGAAAATTATTACTAAATTTTGAAAGTATATTGAAAAGATTATTCTAATCTACCATTATAAGACACTTATTTTCTTTATAAATATATTCATACATGATTTAAAATGCCAATATGATGTGGGAAATTATCATTTTACATAATAATCTAAAAACATATAAAAAGATTTAAAAATTAAAACTATTTTAAGTAATACCTATGGTAATAAATAATTATTCTGGAACATAATGTTTGCTACGATTTTAAAAAAAAATTTAAATCCATAGAATTTGAAACTGTTTATTTAACAATTTATTTAAAAATGAATTTTAAAGTAAACTAATTTTACTTCAAACAAGTTTGTCTTAATTACATATAAACTATTTTACATTATTGAAAAATTGGCAGACATGTGAAAGCATACTAAGTTCAAAATCAGAACACACACGCACACACATATATACATATATATATATATATATATATATATATATATAATATATATATAATGATTACTTAATACAACCTTTTATATGGATTTAATAGAAACTAAAAAATTTTGTAAAAATATGATGATATAAAAATTTATAATGATATATAAATATGTAAAATTGTATTTTTTAAAATAAAATATAAGAGGTTTAAAACAAATAAGATTTAATAAGCAATACATAAATATAATTAAAAATTTGTATTTTACACACTAAATTATTTCAACTATTAATATTATACATTGTAATTAAAAAATTGCGAATTAACTATTGAATTACTTTTTTAAATGTTACATCTCTTATATCTACACCATTTTAAATTAATTATTTTATAAAGCTGGCTACGGCGTTAAAATTTTTTAATTAACTGGGAAACAAAAGATATTATCTGATTTTAAAATCATTATATTTCCATAAACCGACTTAAAGACTATATACGTTTTTACATAAAAACACAATTAAGTTATATTAAAAATTAGAAATTTTTAAATTGCTTTTGTATTGATACTAAAGTATGAATAAAGATCATTAATATAAATTGCTATCTTAAAAATTGTGATATTCTGTATCTTTTCTCTCTGAAAAAAACTACCCTTTTAATAATATAATCTTACTGATAGTGGGAATTCGAAGCTATATTGTAAGACTATTCGATAGAAAATTACCCTTGCTTAACGCCTGAGGGAAAGCAGTTGCTTCGTTGAATTTCAAGCCTCATTGATTCCTACTGGGTTTATCTTTTTGTATACTTTTTTTATCTCCAAATTTTTGTTCACATCTTATCGTTTCTTTCATTTTATTGTCCCTAAACTTGTTTTTAGATTAATGAGATTAAAAGTTTTATTTTGTAAGTAGTTAACTGTTGTTGAATTTTACAAAGTTGTATTTCTTTAAGTTAATCTTTAAAAAAAATTGTAGTAATTCTTCCTTTGAGGAAACCTTTGCTACGGATAAGTAAATTTTACATTGTTCTAATGCGTTATTTCTTTGTCATACTTTTTTTATATATTATACAAAATATTTTTATACAAACTAGCTATGCAGTATTTTATGATAATATGAAATTGGAAAATTTAATGTTCTGAAATTTTATTTTATAACCTTCATTTATTGTATATTTATATCTTGTTTAAGTTCATCAGTATAGTGTTCGTCGTTTGTTTGTGTAGATGGATCTGGGTGTGGCAGGGTTGAGACACAGGTTTAAGAACGCGTATATTTATTTACAAGCCCGTAAGCACGACATAAACATCACAATTAACTACAAACAGTATTTTAAAACACAACTTTAACACATTTAAAAATATATTCTTATACATAAAATTATTATTATAAAAATATATGCTTATCTACTTCCTCTCGGAATGAGAGATTATAACTAATGACAATACCAGTTGCACCGTACGTCATCTCGGGTGAGAATTTCGAAGCCTACTGACGATTACAATGCGTATCAGGGAACACGGTTTCAATAGTTATTTTCAATAAAACAGATAAAACATTTTTTTATTCGCAGTTACTTATATGGAAATACCTTAATTGCTATAAATTACACTTAAAGATATTACACGCGACAAATAAAATATTTAAAGAACTACATAGCATGTTTTTCAATTCTGGTACACTTTGGCAGTATACCAGAATTGAAAAACATATCAGTTGTGTTCTATCTCTTTCCTCAAGTAATTTTTAAAGGAAATGGCCTTTTTAAGGGCTCATTAGAGCAGGGTATGCATATAATACACTCATGTCCATAAATTAAGGATAATGAAGTTCAGGCAAAGAAAGAGACAGAAGTAAAACAAATTTGACTTATTTGTAAAGTCTATTTATTAAACAAAAGGTAAATAGCAAAAAAGATGCTATATGTTTGACATAATTAATAAAAATTGCGATTTTTACTCCCTGGAGCAAATTTTAAAAAGAACCTATTTACAAAAAAAACAGTATAACCACGTTAGTATGATGGTTAATATGGAGTATGCCTCCCGGATGATGCAATACAGGCCTTACAACGCCTAGGCATGCGTATTATCAAATTATCAATCTGATCTTGGGGAATATTACACCACTCATCAAGCAATGCCCTCCGAAGTTCCGGTTGACAGGTAGGAGGGGGTTGACGGGCTGCAATTCGTCGTCCAAGCATATCCCACACATGCTCTATTGGGTTCAAGTCCGGTGAGCATGCTGGCCAGTCCATACGGGTGATATACTCCACTTGAAGACATTCGTCTACAATGTTTGCACGGTGAGGACGGGCGTTGTCATTCATAAATATAAATTCAGCACCCATGGCGTCCCGAAACAAACGTACATGTTGTTCCAGAATTACATCCCGATAGATGTGGCCTGTCATCGTTACACTCTGAACATGCAGGGGTCAGTTCTGGAACCAAGAATAATTCCTCCCCAAACGAGCCATCCTACAACACCGCAACGATGTCGTTCAATGGTGTTCTCTTGGTGGTAAGGGGTACCTGGCGCTATACATATGAAAGTCCGGCGAGAATCAGACTGCAAACTATACCTGGGATCGTCGGAAAACATCACACCAGAACACTGTTGCGGTGTCCACAATGCATGCTCTCTACTCCAGGTTAATCGCAGGCGACAGTGAGTTGCGGTAAGTGGAACACATCTGACAGCCCTACGAGCATATAGACCAATGTACCCTAAGCGTCTGTACACGGTCTGCCTTGAAACTGTCGTACCTGTAGCTGAAGAGAGCTGACGAGACAGGTCTGAGGCTGTGCTCCGTCTGTTTCTTTTGGCAGTAACTGCTAAATACCGGTCCTCATTCAGCGTTGTAACTCGGGGGCGACCTGTGCTGTAACATCTACTCGCATTACCATCACCTTGGAATCGTTGGCAAAGCCTGGATATGACACTCTGGGCGATTCCAAGTTCCTCGGATACTTCGAGCTGGGTACGTCCACATTCCAGTTGTCCGATAATTCTACCGCGTAAAAAATCATCCAAATGCTTCCTTTGCGCCATAAGTATGCGGTTATTGCAGTGAAATGCTTTTAAGGCGCTTGTGAACAATTTTACTTCTTTGCCACCATTCCTTATATACCCCTCTCTTACGCTCTCTTCATTGTGACGTACTATCCGCGCCATCTGGTGGTTTCCTGTAATTTGCACATTCTTCTTCAAGATGTGTCTAATAATTTTACAGGTGAAATTTTTATTTTAGAATTCAATTTCTGTGTGATTCTGAATTATCCTTAATTATGGACATGAGTGTACATCCAACAATTAAATGAAAAATCATATGCTACAAATTATTGATATAAAAAAAGTTGAATAATTCCATCGAAGAACTTTCAAGTGAAACATTCCAATTCAGTAATTATTTTTGTATAAAGTAATTAGAAATTAATTAACATTAATTTTTCTTGAATGAAGTTTCTAGAATGTCTAGGTAACAATTGATTAATCCCTTTTCAATGAATACCTCTATTACACTTTGAAATTCTTCTCTAGAGATTTTGGTTAAATTCTCCCGTTCAAATATTTCGTAATTCTTCAAAGTACAATGTGTCCCATTAGAAATTTTTTTTCACTTATTCCATAGAATTTAACAACTATAGTTTTCATATATTTTTTCCATATTTCCATACATACCATTGATGACATTTTCTTGGGTCTTTGAGAAACCTTGGATTCTGCTGACTTACATGGATAGATACATAAATGTAATATAGATAAATGTAGTCATAATTTAAGTGTTCTTATCCAAACCCTTCTAAAACCCGTTCTGCCTATCTGATTTTGATGAAACTTGGTATATACATTTTATGGACCATGGGCAAATATTTCTACCATGGCAAAATATTTCTGCAATAAAAAAAAAAATAGTTCACATTTTTACCATCAGGGGAATTGTTGATACTAAAGAAAGATAAAAAGAAATCTATCAGAATCATTAAAATTTATTCAAGTACATAATGTGTTCAACGTGTACTTCCTTGACATCAATTACGCGTTAAAAGCGCATTATAGCGTGCTTAGTGGTTTCCGCCCTCTTCCTGGCAGCACTCCTAAGTCTCCAGTCTCTCAAAGTTCATAATCACCTTCTTCAAACTTTCTTTGACATGGACCTTTTTCATAATCCCTTTAAATGATGATATTCAAGAAGTGCAGCAAAACTATTACTGCCGTTCTGGTAAAGCAGTCTTACCAGTAAAGATCTTTTATACCAGATATTTCTTTTGTAAGGACATGATTAACAATGACAAAGGGCACAAAATGATTTTCTGGGTCTGACTGCAAGTCTCATTATATTTTGCATAATGAATTTTTGAAAAATGCCATCTGGTGGTCAAAATGTGAACTGTTTTTTACTGTAGATATTTTTTCCATGTACCATATAACATATATAAGTTTCATAAAAATCCGATATACGTGATCTAGATCTAGAGGGGCCTGAATATTGTCATTTTAATTGTAACTATCCTGTATATATATATATATATATATATATATGCATTCATGTAGGACTAAGAACGGAAGAACGGGATAGTCGTGTGTATAGTCACTTATATAGGACATATATTCAGAAAAATAATACAAAGAACTTACTACTGGTCACACTGAGTGCATGAAGTGGTATTTCAAATTAAAATAAAGTACTAGTTTCAGATGTAATATAAATTTCATTTTACCTTTATCACTTTTCATTGTTGACTCCTTAACAGTGCCCTTTATCGTGGGGATTTTGAATTATTTTCCTTGATATCAATCAAAAATCATTATAATATTTATAAATAAATTCGATAGAGATTTAATTATTTTTTGCCAGTATGCTATTTTAAAAACTTGTTATATGGATTATCCACATTACTTTTTTACACATTACATTTATAACTCTTATTTTACTAAATTTAAGCGTTTTTATAATAGTGATTCGATTAATGTGTTTTAGAAATATTTATATTTATTCATTTTTAAATGAATAGGTTATCAAAATGTTTCAAAAGTATATTCAGAAAAAAAAACATAACAAAATTAAACTAAATTTTATTGATGTATTTTAGATTTATTTTTTATACTTCTGATAATTTTTTTTTCCAATATTCTCGCACTCTACTAGTAAAAACTTGTAACTTTTAAAAAATGAGGCTTATTTATGAAGTATTGATAAAGCAATGTAATTTATCACGGCTAATTTCTTTTGAAAATTCAGATAAAACTTTTCAGCCAAAAGAAAAATGGTATAAAAAAAATTTATTTTTTTCGACACTTCAAAACAATTTATCTTTTTTGTTTTTATGTCGTGTTTTTTTTCCCCTTAACTACGGTATGCACTTGATTTATTGTCTTACTCGTTGTTTATACTTTCCCTTTTCATTGGAGATAATTTCTTCTCAGCGAAAATTCTCTGTTAAACAAAATGAATTCTAGATAACTACTGAAAATGTACCAATTTATCTTGCAATTGATTTTTTTATTTCTGAAAAAAAAATATTATACTTTTAGTAGAATGAAAATTAATCCTCTTAGCTGTTGTATTTCGATATCTCAGTGGGGATTGCTTGTAGTGTGATTCAGTTATTTATACTGGATTGCTTAAGTTATTAATATTATTCTCTATTTCGTTTGCAGTTTATACATATGCTGTCGTGCACAATTATGATTTATTAACTGTGCTACTCATTATCATATTATTTATTTTTTACAGGGTTAAAAATATCTGAATATTTTACCTTTAAAGAAATTGGTTTTGTAACAGTGGTTCCACCTACGCAACCGTGTTTCCTCCTACGCACTACAAGAGCGCCTCTTGTGGCGTACAGAAGAAATCACCAGTAGCCGTCGAGACTCTCACCCAAGAGGCCGTAGGGCAAAATAGGCACTACCGTTAGTTACGAGTTGTCATCCCAAGAGCTAGAACTTGTATCCTTCCTCAACTGTATAATTAGCTGCTACTTCAGAGACGTTTGTGTTACAGTTTCTCATCCCGAGATAAGATATAGTTAGCACCATCCTGTGCATAAATTGGCCAACTGATTCTTTTCCAGACAGGAAGTATATTTCGCTATACAGCATGGACCTGAGTAACTTTATTTACAGCTTAGAAGTGGAATTCTTTAACTGAAATGTATGTATTATCTTTAAATGTCTGTTGTATATATTCAAAGTAGTGTGTCGTGTTCGTGCTTGTGTGCTTGTAATTAAAGTGGTGTGTTTTTAAATTTGTGTTCTTGTGACTCGACCGCTCACAGATTCATCTGCACAAACAAGCAAACCTACAATCTACTGCAGTTTTATAAATGTGTATTGTATATATTTTCTTATATAAAATATGAATGACGCTATAAATATTGAGTTAGGTGCACAAGAAATTTGAACAAAATGTTTGTAACTATGAGCCATTCAATTTATAATCGAAAAAAGATGCATTACTATACAAAGAAGAAGTACATTGTTATTTTTATTCATGGCATAAATATTTATGCCATAAGTTTAAGCGTGAATTAATCATTAGGGATATTATTTGTATTTAAAAATTTCTTACAATATTTTGGTTAGGAGTCCTAATGGCGCTCTGTACCGCAGGTTTCGGGTACGTATCCCGGCGGTGACATGGACGTTTGCAGTGGTTCGGAATCCACTTTACACCGTAGGAATCTGTATAGTAGAATCGTAGAACGTTGTGGAGGTAGTAGTTCTAGCATCTGTAGCTTTTCTTCAAGCTACACATGCGCCCTGGTAGATTAAATGTGTGCCTTGACTTATGGCATACAAATTAATTGTCTCTATATTGCCAGTTCATTTGAACAAAAACAACAATATTTTTGTATCAAAATTATATTGATATCACTAAGATTAAAGGAAGAATATATTGTAATATTTTTTTTTTAAATTCCCTCTAAGCAGTTTTGATAAATATAGGAAAATAATTCAAAATTGAAATTTTTATGATTCTTATTTTCCTTATATTACTATTCATTGAAAATTATATAAAATAAACTATACTAATGTTAAAAATTAAGGTCGCTGATCATATAGAATTTATTTGATAATTATTTAAATTCTATATGATCAGTGACCTTAATATGTAACTATAATTTGAATTATTAGTGATTAAGTACTTCATTTAAGCAATATAACAGCACAACTCTTTATTGAGACAATGTTCATATTGAAAATTATAGGGATATTGTAATTGTGTTGATGTTACAAATTACAGTAAATATTGTGGGAAATTGTTTTTCCCGGAATAGCCGTTTTAAGCAGTTTTTTTCAAAAATGTGAAAATAATTTAAAGATTTTTATAATCATTCCTGTTTTTCCTTAGATTTTTTTTTATTTGCAGAATAAACATTAAAAAATAATGCACAGTGATTATAATAAATTACATATACTCATTTGCATAAAATAACGTCATGTTTTAGTATAGGATACATTTCCTTCAAGGATTAGCAAAGTTGCTTATTTAAGGAATAAATCAGCCATCCTTATATAAAAGAATAATTATGGGTATCAATTTTATTTGAATGCAAGAATGACTTACAAATTTGCATTTCTTAGGCTCTCAAATTAAAGTGTCATGTGTCAAGGTTCTGAGTGATCTGCTTCCGCAAACATAAACAACCACAACACATGAATATTGGAAGATTTTAGTCTTTGTTACAAATCAATTCCTCTGAAATTTATCATATGAATTTCTTTACTTAATAATAATTGTTTATAACGCCAAGTGACGAAGATGACCCAAATGCGTCTTTTTTTTGAGCGATTTAGGTTTCCAACGTAATATATTGAATTCTTCTTATGATAACAAATCTGCTTTTAAATGCAGCTAACTGAATGGAGCATAAAAGTTCTTACTTTTGTTTAAGAGTCATTGCCGTTGTTATGGTAATTTCTTATTTATTGTTTGCATGTCAAATTCCCCTACTATGGATCAATCCTATGTGTTTATGCAACAGGGTAATTATATGGATGATTTTAGTATTCACGAGTGATTAAAATTAGAAAGAAATTCCACATAACTAAACGTTTTTAAAAGACTTTTCGATTAGTTCTATATGTTGTTGTTCTCATGCAGCTGGCAATATAGAGACAGTTAATATTTATGCCCTAAGCAAGGGCTGCACTGCTGTTACTCATTTACCACAATCCAGGGGGCACGTGTAACTTAAAGATATAACTACGGACTCGAGTAACACTACCTCCACAACGCTCTACTATCCTATTAGGGACCGGGATCTACGGTTTACAGGGGATTCCGAACCACTATAAACATCCATGGCACCGCCAGAATTCAAGCTCCGAGATACCGAGCTCCAGAGTGCTTGCCACTCGGCCATAAGCCCCCTCAATTAGTTTTGTATAATATAATATAAATTCAACATGGCTACTACATTTAAATATATTTATTTACTACAACCAGTGTATGTTATTTATTGTAATCCGAAATAAAAATCCATAAGTACTTAATATTCTGCATCCACGACTAATTTAAGTTTATTTTGAAAAGTATTATTGATACTAAGCCCATGATATGCAATAAAAATAAGCTTTATATGAAAGGACATTAAGTTATATTACAAGCAATATATTGGAGTATCACAAAAAAATTGTGTCTGAGTCTCTGAACTCTTTCCATAATAGAAAAACCAAAAAAGAAATCAAAATGATCAAATATTAATTTTTTTTCAAATACAGTATTTTGTATATTGTAATTATAATAATAATAATTTTTTTTTTTAATTTATTAAGATTGGGTTTTTGTGGTATTTGGTGATGCCGACTTTCATATTTTAAAAACATATACTTTAAAAATGAAAAAAAAAAAGTTAATTTAAACTTAGGAATTTTAAATACATTTAGCATTTAGGTTAAAAAATGAGATAAGATATATAATATATAAAAAAAGATAAGATAAAAAATATATTAACCAAAAGTAGTATTCGATTTCTTTACTTTAATATTTTAGTTGTTGCTTATCACCCATGAAACAGATAAAAATATTCTTGAAAAGACGCTTAGTTCATTTTTTGAAGTGTTTTGAAAAACCATGAAGAAAAAGCTGTCAAAAATGAGATGAAATGTCAAGGAATTTCTCTCAAATAGATAGAAGTGTCATATCACGACATAGATTTTGGGACCATGTGTACTAGACAAGTTCTTCTTCTTGCTTCAGAAGATGCCAACAACATAAGGTTATCAAAATTAAAGTTACAAAATGAAAAATGTTTTCATATGTTACATTTATTCATTTTTTCATTTGCTGCTTTATAAATAAATAAATTCTAAAATTGAATTTTCATTATAACATCCAAATAGAAATAATTTCACATTTTGTAAAGCAGTGTGTTATTAAATTGGATTACTTTTGTATAGCGTATACATATTACTCAAATAAAGAATGTTATATGAAGACTAAATAATATGAATTATTTCAGAAACATTTTGAACAGTCTAAAATGATAAAGTACATGTTATAAAATAATAAATAAAAAGATACACATAATAATAAAATACTAAATAGTAAGATACATATCTTAATAAAATAAGAATTAATAAGATACATATTATTTAGATCTGAAGAATTTGCATGTCAGGTGAATAAAAAAGGCATGAAATGAAAAATAGGTATAGTGCAAATAAAGTGCGGAAAGAAAATACTATTATAATAATTTCATTTAAATTAATAAAATTTATCAATATATTAATAGGTTAGAAAAATTATATAGGTTTCAATGACATATAAAAATAATGTAGGTTCTGGGCATATAAAAATAATACAATGCCGTTGCTTAGGGCATAAATATTAACTGTCTCTGTATTGCCAGCTGCATTAGAACAGCAAAAAAGTTACGAGAATTATGTATAGAACAAAAATAAAAATATATTTCGCCCTTGAAACTGAAGAAAAAAAATATTGAACTTGTGAAAATAGTGCTTTTTCTCGTCCTGTTTCTTAACCTTATTTTAATAATAGCATTTTTAACCAGTGTATAATTGAATGAAAGATAATTAATTTCCAGCATTTTTTAACATTTAACTAGTTATTTAACATTTGTTTTTTGTTTTTTGATTGCTCAAATTATTAATACAGTCAAATCATACAGCGTTTACTTTCTGATTTTGGGGTACCTGAAATGACGTGTCTATAAAGAAAAGTCTCTATCATTCCCAAAATAAAAAATTCATTTTTTTCTAACATTTAAAATGTAATTATAATCTATTTTAAATAATTATATAAGTAAAGTTAGTATTGTTACTGAACATTTTAATTAAATGCAAATAAATTTTTTTTTTTAAAATAATTTAATACTTCTATTTAAGATAATAATTTAATTTTTTAAAATTTATTAAGACTGTAGTTTTGTGTTATTTTGGTGATGCCGACTTACGCATTTAAAAAAACATAATTTAAAAATTAAAAAAAAAATTAATTTAAACTTGGGAATTTTAAATATATTTATAATTTAGGTTCAAAAATGCGATAAGATGAAAATAAGTAAAAAAATATATTATCCAAAAGCATATTCGATTTCTTTGCTTTAATATTTTAGTTGTTGCTTATCTCCTACGAAACAGATAAAAATATTCTTGAAAGAACACTTAGTCCATTTTTTGAAGCCTTTTGAAAAATCATGAAGAAAAAAACTGTCAAAGCTGAGATGAAATGTCAAGAATTTTCTGTCAGATAGAGAGAAGTGTCATATGACGACATAGATTTTGGGACCATGTGTACTAGACAAGTTCTTTTTTTGCTTCAGAAGATGCCAACAACATAAATTTATAAAAATTAAGATTCCAAAATATAATATAAGGTTTTCATATGTTTTATTTATTCATTTTTTCAGTAGTTGCTGCTTTGTAATTAAATAAGTTATAAAAATTTAGTTCTATTGCAACATCCAAAATAAAAATAATTTCCCATTTTTTTAAACAGTATATTATTAAATTGGATTTCTTGTTTCACATATTACCCAAACAAATAATACTACACAAAGACATACAAAAATAATTTGTTTTTCAGACACATTTTGAATAGTCCAAAACAATAAAGTGCGTGTTATAAAATAATAAATAATCAGATACATGTTATTAGAACTAAGGCATCTGTATATCCCCAGAATAAGGGCCTGAATGGCCGAGGTGTGCTAGCGCTCTGGCGCCTCGGTACCGGTTTCCGGGTTTGAGTCCCAGCGTGCCATGGATGTTTGTAGTGGTTCGGAATTCACTTTAAACTGTAGGTCCGGTCTAATAGGATCGTAGACGTTGTGGGGACATTGTTACTCCGCGTCCGTGGCTTATCTTCAAGTTACACGCGCCCCCTGGGTATGCAAAGTGGTACGTCTGTGCAGCGCTTGCCTTAAGGCATCCAAGACTAAGCTGTCTAAGTGTTTGCCAGCTGCCTTAGAAAGAAAGAAAAAATATCCCATGAATAAAATAGCCGTGAAAGAAGCAATATCTACTGAATAGGCATAGTCCAAATAAACAGCAAAAAGATAATGCTATTAGAATAAATTCATTTAAAACTGACCAAGGTATTAATTGTGATTCAAAATATTTTTTCTCTTTCATTGCAATGTATGGAACGATAATAAAAATATATTTTGTTAGTGAAATTGAAGAAGAAAAATATTGAATTCATTGTGAATATAGTGCTTTTTCTCGTCCAGATTTTTAACCTTTATTTTTTCATTGCTCAAATTATGTATGCAGTCAGATCACACACTGTATACCTTCTGGTCTTGGGGTACTTGAAATGGCATTTCTACAAAGAAAATTCACTGTCATTTCCAAACTAAAAAATTCAATATTTTCTAATTTATAAAATGTAATTATATTCTATTTTAAACCCTCATATATGTAAATTGAGTTTTTATAATTATTGTTAATGTAAATTTTAATTAAAATGCAAATAATATTTCTTTTGAAAATAATTTTATACTACATACTTCTATTTAAAATGATAATTTAATTTTTGAACATTTATTAAGACTGTGGTTTTTGTGGTATTTTTATCATCCTGACTTCCGTATTTAAGTTCCTATTTCAGTTGCTGCTTATCTCCTATGAAACAGATAAAAATATTCTTGAAAGGACGCTTGGTTCATTTTTTGAAGTGTTTTGAAAAATCCTGAAGAAAAAGCTGTCAAAAAGGAGATGAAATGCCGAGAATTTTCTGTCATATAGAGAGAAGTGTCATGTCACGACATAGATTTTGGGACCACGTGTACTAGACAAGTTCGTTTTCTTGCTTCAGAAGAAGCCAACAACATAAATTTATAAAAATTAAGATTCCAAGATGAAATATAACGTTTTCATATGTTTAATTTATTCATTTTTCCATTACTTGCTGCTTTATAATTAAATAAATTCACAAAATAAAGTTCTATTACAACATCCAAAATAAAAATAATTTCATATTTTTTAAAACAGTATACTAATAAATTGGATTATTTTTGTACGATGTATACATATTACTCAAATAAATAATGCTGCATAAAGACATAAAAATAATATGAGTTATTGCAGACTTTCGAATAGACCAAAATAATAAAATACATGTAATAAAATAATAAATAATAAGAAACATTTTTATAAATAAGGAATTTTCATGTCACATGACTAAGGTTAGCATGAAAGAAACATTACCTACTGAATAGGTATAATGCAAATAAAGGGTAAAAAGAAAATGTTAATAGAATAAATTCATTTAAATTAATAAAATTGACAAAGATATTAATTGTTTATAAAAATAATATGGTTTCATTGGGTATTTAAAAATAATATAGGTTCATTGCAATGTATGGAACAATAATAAAAATATATTTCGTCCTTGAAATTGAAGAATGAACATAATGAACTTGTTGAACATAGTGCTTTTTCTTGTCCAGTTTTTTAACCATATTTTAATCATAGAATTTTTAACCCTTTTTTAATTGCCCCTAATTAATTAATTTCTTGCATTTTTAACACTTAATTTTTTTGTTTATTTAGTGCATAAATTATTAATACAGTTAAATCATATATCGTATACTTTATGATTCTGGAACCTGAAATGATGGCGGGGTACCTAAGGATTGGGGTACCTGAAGGATGGGGGATTTTGAGGTACCTGATTTTGGGGTACCTGAAGATTATGATACTTGAAGGATGGGGGATTTTGGGGTACTTGAAGATTAGGGTACCTGAAGGATGGGGATTTTGGAGTACCTGAAAGATAGGGGATTTTGGAGTACCTGAAGGATAGGGGATTTTGGGGTACCTGAAATGATGTGTCGATAAAAGTAATTCCGAAACTACAAAATTCAATTTTTTAACATTTAAAATGCAATTATATTCTATTTTAAATCACTATATAAGTAAATTGTGTTTTTTGGACAATGTACCTGATTATTGTTAATGTAAATTTTAATTAAATGCAAATAATAATTTTTTTTTAATTTATGCTATATACTTCTAGTTACAATAATTACATTGAATTTTTGAGTAATTTTATTTCTCTTAAACATCCACTGAAAAATAAAATACACTCATTTACTAATTTCTATAAAAAATTTTAAAATTAATTTAATGCCATAAAACTATTTCTTCATGTAAATTTTTTGAAAACAATTTTATACAGTTTACTTTTTTTTTAAATAATTGTAGTGAGTTTTTGAGCAATTTCATTTCCTTCTATAAATTATAAAATTCACTGAAAAACATAATACACTCATTTGTTATTTTCTATCTTTTTTTAAAATTTAATTTAAATGTCGTAAAATTATTTCTTTATAAAATTAAAAAAAATGTACCTTAATATGCAGGGTACATTTAAATAAATTGCTAAAAGAATCAACTTTTACTGTCCTCTGCATTTGAAGTAAAGAAAAAAATATATTTCTTGGCGCTATTAATTAAATAAATTCATTAAAGGATTAAAATTAATGAAAGTCAGCAAGAAAATAATTGGTGTTCAAGAATATTTTTTCCTTCTTCTTTGCGATGCAGGGAACACTGATTGAAATTGATTTCGTCTTTGTCGTTGAAGAAGAAAAATATTAAACTCCTTCTGAGCACAGAAATTTTTTCTCGTGCAGTTTTTTAAGCTTTGTCATCTCATTGCGCAATTCATTAAAGCTTACATTCTTATATGTTAATATAAATGAAAAATAATCTTTTTTTCTTTACTTTTTGCGATAATTTAAAGAGGATTAAGTACATAAATTAAATAAATCTATATTTTTTTCTCCAAGCCATAATATTTGTTTTTGTTTTTACTCAGTATGATGTACTGATTTTATTTTAATGAGAGATATAACTGGGCTTAACTATTCTTTTATTTAAATAGTAATGAAGTTTTTTATTCATAATTAAAAATGACCATGATTTTTTTTTATTTATGTCAGATGATAATCAAAAATAAAATCGATGTGCTGAAAATATACATATTAAAAAGTATTTTTTAATGTTTAAAATTTATTAAAAATATATTAATCTAAAAAACATGTAATGTTTGGTAAAATTAAGATTATTTCCAAATATTTATCATTCAGAATAATTGGGGAATTACATTTATTTATTTTTGTGCTTCAATTATATGAAGGTTTTTTTTTACTGAAAGAAATATATTTGTTTGTAGAAAATATATTTGTTAACAATAATTTACTTGTATACATATATTTTATATTTTTCTCGTAATTTAAGGTAATACGTTGCGTACGTAAGGAAGTATTTTAAGGTAGCACGTAGACAATTATACTTCAAGTAGTTGAATGTAATTTTTATTACTTTCAAATATTTATTACTCCATTTTAAATCATTATATAAGTAAATTGAGTTTTTTGGAAGATGTACATGATTATTGTTAATGTAAATTATAATTAAATACAAATAGTAAATTTTTTAAAACAATTTTATACTATATACTTCTATTTAAAATAACTACATTGGACTTTCGAGTAATTCCATCTCTTTTTGTAAGTTATAAAATTTACCGAAAAATAAAATCCACTCATTGTTATTTTCAATAAAAATTTTAGAGTTAATTTAATTCTCATAAAAGTATTTCTTTATACAATTAAATTTCAATATAAATTTTATAAAAGTATGCAATATTTGAATAAGAAGTATACCTTACTATTTCGAGTACATTTAAATAAATTGATAAAAAGATTAAACTTTTACAGTCTCTGCATTTGAAGAAAAGGAAAAAATATATTTCTAGGCGCTATTAATTAAATAAATCCCTTAAAGGATTTAAATTAATGAAAGCGAGCAAGAAACTAATTGGTGTTCAAGATATTTTTTCCTCCTTCTTTGCGATGCAGGAAACACTGATTGAAATTTATTTCGTCCTTGTCGTTGAAGAAGAAAAATATTAAACTCATGGTGAAGACAGAGCTTTTTCTCGTGCAGTTTTTTAAGCTTTGTTCTTCCATTGCTCAAGTCATTAATACTTACATTCGCATATGCTAATATGAATGAAAAATACTCTTTTTTTTTCTTTACTTTTTGAGATAATGTAAAGAGGATTAAGCACATAAATTAAAGAAATATATTTTTTCATCCCTAAGCCATATTATTTGTTTTTGTTTTAACTCTGTATGATGTACTGACTTTATTTTAATGAGAGATATATCTGGGTTTAACACTTCTTTTATTAAAATGGTAATAAAGTTTTTTATTCATAATTAAAAATAACCAGATGTTTTTAAATATATGTTTAGATGATAATCAAAAATAAAATCAATGTGCCGAAAATATATATAATTAAAAGTATTTTTTTTAATTTTTTGAAAATTTATTAAAGAATATTAAACAAAAAATATTTAATGTTTGATAAAATTAAGCTTAATTTCCAAAAATTTGTCATTCAGAATAATTAGGGAATTATACTTATTCATTTTTTTATAGTTAAAATATCTGAAGTTAATTTTCAATAAAAAATATATTTATTTGTTGGAAATATATTTGTTAGGAATAATTTACATATGCATATGTTTTTAATATTTTGCACGTAATTTAAGGCAATATGTTTCATATGTAAGCATGTATTTTAATGTAGGACTTATTTATAGCACGTAGGTAATTATTCTTATTCACTTTTCATACTTCAAATAATTGAAGATAATTTTCATTTGCTTCAAATATTTTATTATTCCCTTTTAAATTAGTAAATTGAGTATTTTGGAAGATGTATATGGTTATTGTTGCTGTAATTTATAACTAGATGCAAATAATAATTTTTTTAGAAAATAATTTTATACCAACGTCTATTTAAAATAACCACATTGAATTTTCGAGTAATTTCATTACTTTCTGTAAATTATAAAATTCGCTGAAAAATACAATATACTTATTTGTTAGTTTCAATAAAACTTTTAAAGATAATTTAATTCTCATAAAACTATTTCCTTATAAAATTAAATTTCACTATAATTTTACAAAAGTGTGCAATATTTGAGTTAAAAATGTGCCATAATATGTCGAGTACATTTAAATAAATTGCTAAAAAGATCAACTTTTATTGTCTCTGCATATGAAGAAAAAGAAAAAAATATATTTCTTGGCGCTATTAATTAAATAAATTCATTAAAGGATTTAAATTAATGAAAGTGAGCAAGAAACTAATTGGTGTTCAAGATATTTTTTCCTCCTTCTTTGCGATGCAGGAAACACTGATTGAAATTTATTTCGTCCTTGTCGTTGAAGAAGAAAAATATTTAACTCATTGTGAACACAGAGCTTTTTCTCGTGCAGTTTTTTAAGCTTTGTTCTTTCATTTGCTCAAGTCATTAATACTTACATTTGCATATGAATGAAAAACACTCTTTTTTTTCTTTACATTTTGCTATAATTTAAAGAGGATTAAGTACATAAATTAAAGAAATATATTTTTTTCTCCAAGCTATAATATTTGTTTTTGTTTTAACACAGTATGATGTACTGACTTTTTTTTAATAAGATTTATAGCTGGGTTTAACACTTCTTTAATTTGAATAGTAATAAAGTTTTTTTTTTTATTCATAGTTAAAAATGACCATACGTTTTTAAATATGTTTTAGTTGATAATCAAAATTAAAATCAATGTTCCGAAAACTTATTCATAAATATATATAATTAAAAGCATTTTTTATTATTTGAAAATTTATTGAATGATAGTAAACAAAAAATATTCATTGTGTGACAAAATTGACACATAATACGTTGCGTACGTAAGCATGCATTTTAAGGTAGCACTTAGGGAATTATACATATTTATTTTTATACTTCAATTATTTTAAGGTAATTTTTATTTAAAAAATGTTTATTTGTTGAAAATATATTTGTTAAAAATAATTTACTTATGTAAATAATTTTTTATTTTAATATGTAATACGAATTATTAAATTTTTTTCAATCTTTTATATTTACTTATATGCAAAACAATATATATTATATTCATCAGAATTGATGAAAATTGAATATCTATATATTCAATTTTCATGTATCTTTTAAAATTATTTATATCGAATGCAGTATATTTTATAAGTAAGAAAAATGCATTAATAATCCAAGTTATGTGAAAGAAGGATTTTAGTTATTATTTTATACTCATTCATTTCTCTATGATATAAAAGAAATAAATAATTAGAATAAAAAATAAATATAAATATACTTAAAAAATGTAACAGTTTGAAAGAGAAGAATGTTGAACCGAATTTTTTATACATTAAGTTCTTTTATTTCTTCAGTTGATGCCAGTTTGGAAATAAACGATGACATATAAAAAATGGTTTCTGGAAATACAAGTAAACAAAATGACTGTTGCCAACTAGGTCAGAGTAATAAAGCGTAGAGAAAAAAATAATGTTTATTACTCTTGGATTGAATTCAAGCTTCTGGGCCAAACACTTAGTATGTGAAATAAAAACTTATAAAATGCTTCATGAAATCGAAGAAGAATAAATGGTTTTATAGAATTTTTTTATACATATATGCAATGGATATTTGATGCTATGCTATCTCAATAATTTTGCATTATGATCTTTTAAAGAAGTAGAATTTCATGCATATCTTGAAAATGAAATGAGCCGTTACTTAATACAGACAAAATATGCTCTAGAGGAATGTTTTACTTATGCTAGGAAAAAGTTTGCTGCAAAAGAAAAGACTGATTTTTTTTTAATTCTCTGATTTATTCTGATAAATTCATTTATCATTAAGTTTATTATATCATTTTATATATTTTACTAAAATCATCTGCTCTTCCAATTTTTTATATATTTGAAATTTAAAAAAGTTAGGATGTATATTATTCAATTTTTAATATGAAATATGTATATTCTTGAGTTAGCATTATTTTCAACCTACCATACTGCTTCTATGAATTTATGAGCCATAGTTCATGTCACCAATTTATCTATGTGTTGGCATGAATTCAGCCTACTTCAAGTTTACTGAATGGGTGTTATCTTAGGTTTGCTATTATTTAACACAGCTGCAATTCATATTTATTTTGCAGATATTTTGTAGAAATTATTCCTTCCAGATAAAATAGTGCTGAAACATAGAGAAATGCCGTTTAGTGAAGATACCAGCAATTACATAGAATTCGATATTTAAGAATTAAAGGGTATTTTAAATTGTAAATAAATAAGTTTTAATTTTTATGCATGAAATTGCAAATGTTTTAATGAAAAAAATTCTTATATTTTAAAAAGGACAAAAAAATATGCACTTAACTATTAGTAACAAAATTACATTTAACAATTAAATGTAACTTAGAGTTAAATAATTTTATTTACTGATTAATCGTATTTTTTTTTTTTTTTTTGCTTATTATATAAAATTTAGAGATTCAAGTGTTTTAATCTAATATTTTATTGCAGAAAATTGTCATATTGTAGTAACACTTTTTTTGTTTGAATTCATACTTTTTAATTGAATGCTTTTTTTTTTGTTTGAAGTTTTAGTTTTCATCTGCAAAATTGTTGCCTTTTAATGATAATTTGCAAAAATTACTTTTCATTATAGTAGCATTTCATATTAATAATTCTGTTAAGAGCAAAATAGATTATGTAAAATTATTAATATTATGCGACTTTATATTCTTATGTTAATGATAGCAATGATTTAGGAAAAAATTTTTTCTTTGATTGTATTCTTGATTAAATGATTTTAATTTCATCAATTACAAAATTGAATTCATGTGTAGGATGACAAGGTTTGTACATACAGCAGAGCTCAAATCATCATGTATATTGTTGCTGGTATACACATAAAAAAATGTAATGAAAAAAGAAATTTCTGAAAAATATAATAAAAACACATAAATCTCTAACAACAATTTCAATTTATCCGGATAATCTTCCCATGACTTTTTGGGAGATTTGAATTTTTGCTTCAAAATTTCGTACTGCCTTTTCCAACCACTTCGACACCTTCCATTAAAGTACCAATTTATTCACTTTCCTTCTCTTAATTTTGAATCATAATCTCCGCTGATTTACTTCTCGTTATGAATTAATTTCCATACATAATACTCACATCAAGACGAAAATCTGACATCACACATACTTATCATAACAAGAAGAAAATCTGAGAAACAGTTCGACGATAAAATTACATTTTTTTAATGATAGTGGCGGCATTTCTAACACATCAGCAGCTCAAACAGCATTTTTTTAAAAGCATGTTACGCGAATTAAAATTAATGGTGGTGTTTGTGGATGTTAAACTTTTTGTAGAAAATGATTGGAACTGAATTTTCACCTTTAATACAAGAATGGGCTTTCATTTGTTAAAATGATAATTGAAATTCATAGGTATGCAACATTGATGGTTCTCGTATATCACTTATGTGTCCCACGAACAGCACACCAACGGGTGATGATAATGCCTAACGAGAGGCCTTTTAGAGGCCTATAATAAATAAATAAATAAATAATCATTTTTTTTAAATGCCCAGCATTTTCTTGTCGTAAGGAGGAAAATCGCGGATATCTCCCACTAGGCAGCCTAACTATCGATGCGAGATTCATTTTACACATATTGACACAATCTCCATCAAATCTCGTTTATGAAAGCAATGACTATAATAATGCCACAGGAGGATTCGAACTTAAACTTTCCTGCAGTATGGCTGCCCACGTCACTGGTTCATATGTCCTATCAATATTGGCAATCTGTATTTGCAAATATTTTTTGATTAAGGTAAAACTTTTATAATTATTATATAATTTGTGTTATATTTATGTTATATTTTATGTGTGTTCATTGGAAGGTGGTGTGTTATAGTCACTATTCCTTGCCGGATGCGAATCCGATTGGTTCAAAAGGTTGGACAATTTCCGGTTGAAGCAAGTCTTTTGCAGCAAGTGATATCTCTGGGAGGTGTTGTAATTGGCAGGGGCCATGCGAAACTTCAAAGTGCCCGATGGTCAAGAGTGACATTTTTATCAAGACAGCTAAGAATTAATCTGTGCTCAAATAATTATTGATATTTAAATATTTATATGCACAAATAATTATGTGTCTCTATTGAAAAGAAACAGGATATGTGATAAACACTTGTTTTGAAAAAAATGTACAAAAAAGATTTGCCGCCTCTTCGTCCTGATTTAGTGTCGGCAATCATCCCCACCATCAAAAAGAACTATAGGCCCAGGGGGGGGATTTTTTAAAGAAATCCAGCGAATAATTTGTGAAGGGGCGTGTGGTCTAGAAAGACATAAAAATAGATGTTGGAAATCAAAGATCATCGGAGAAAAGAGAGACAATGACAGAGGTGTTCTTCAGAGCTGGTTGAAAGACGCTGCAAACCAAACAGAGACAGAACGAGGCCCTGACTGTTATACGTCCGGCGACACTGAGATATTGAATTTCACTGTGGTGAGGGAATGATAGACCGGACAGCTACACACAGGAGATGTTTGCCTCCGAAAGATACACTGCGAGTTAGCAGAAAATCCTCTGGCTGCCCATCTATCTTCATGGTGACCGTCTCCCCTTGCGTCAGATCCTCGTAAGTGTCATCAATTATTTCATGAACTAAATAATAATACTAAAAAAAGATTGCCAGCAGTTGTGGCAAATGCTCAAGGAATGTATTTGGGCTGCTGGACATTACACCTGTACTATAGTGAGATGTAGGGACACTCAATTTTTTGTTATTATTAATTGTTACTATCATATATCATATATATATATATATATTATGTTATATTTGATTAATACTTAATAGAAATTTAATTTTTACTAATATAACATTAATTGTATGACTTACTCTAATTATTACTAAATACATAATTATTTATATTTAAAATCCTGAAATTTGCTTTTGATTCATTTCATGTGTGCGTGTTTCCTTTTCCAACTTGTAAAAGTCTCTGGAAGCATTCGAATTTGAAGGTTTATTTGCGGAAAGAGATATTGCAGAATCCTTAATGGCTAATGTATGTGTTTTTAGATGGTTTAACGTGTTCTTTCTAGGAAAGGGTTATTTGTTTATTTAAGGTTCTAAAATTGAGAAACACCACCACATACTACTCGGGCTGGAAATAACTACTTCGGCTTTTGGATGACAAGGTGTATATTCAAACTATGGTGTGTATTGTTGTTGGATACATACAAAAAAAAATATAATAAACACTTTTTATTTGCAAAAGTATATAAAAAATTGAATTCAAGATGAACATATTTATTAAAATATTTAAAATATTGATTATACACAGTAAAACAAGTAGAACATATGAAACACTGTTCGACAATTAATTTCTTTTGAAAAACAGTGACAACACTTTTAGCACAGCAGCGGCAAAAATAGTATTTTCTATATGAATATTAGGAGAATTAAAATAAATGCTGCTTGATTAAAATTAATGCTGCTGTTTTTTTAAATTTCAGCATATTTTATATGTTTTCAATTATTTCATGATTGTAAATAAAAATTATCACAGTTACATATATTTAATCATCTGCCAAATGCGGGATCATCTTTCTATCTGAACAGGCATCACTTTTATCATCAACGTACTTCATTTCCTTAATAGTAATAACTACCTTCTCTATATATTTGTAGTAATCATTTCGCTTTTTCATGTCATACGTGAGAAACCCAACTAAAGAAGAACTAGGCAAACCAGCATTATAAAGAAGACATATTTTCATAAAACGTATAACTCATTTCATTTAAAATTAATGTTTTGTTACAAACGTAAGAAAAATAAGTTAAAGAAATGAAAACCTGCTTTATTTAGTGATATTTGGCGATTTTATGTCTTTCACCTGGCTAATAGAAATGCACCTTTGTTTATAGTGAGATTCGCGGATCCATATGTAAGGAAACCCTGCTTGAAAAATAATATAAAATTTTGCTGTTTACGCACAAAAATATACGCTATATATATATACAGGCAAATTATATAGTAAAACCATCATAGCATACGCAATATTAAAGCCGGAACTGGCTCAGATCAAACCTTTCAGACAAAAAAATAGAAAACAAGGTAGAATATTTTCACCAGACTATTTCGCAAGACCATATTTTATATGAGAAGCCCAACTGATAACAGACCAGACAAACCAGCAATATAAATAAGTTTGAAAATATGAAAAACGGACTTTTCAAAAAAGGAATATATATAAGACGCGAATAAAATAAAATAACGAATAAAAAATAAAATAAACGAATAAATGTATAATATATAACGAAAAAATAATAAAACAAAACTAATATTTATAAGACATAATTTCATAAGATGAATAATTCATTTTATTTAAAATTATTCTGTTTTTTCATAAACGTAAGAAACAAATTAAAGAAATGAAAGCGTACTTTAGTTAGTAATATTTAGTGATTTATCTCTTGCGCCTGTTTAACGGAAATCCACTTTTTTTTTGCTATGAGATTACAGGATCCTTATGTAAGCCTAATCTGTTTTAGAAATATTGTATAATTTTATAATTATGTAATAAAACCATCATAGCATTCGCAATATTAAACCCTGAATTGTTCAAATTCTGAACTCTCAGACCGAAAAATAACTATAGAAAAGGAATAAATTGTTCAAGAATCAAAATGTGCATAAGCTGCAGCAATGAAACTGAAAATCATTAGACGAATACAAGTATCAAAAAGTAGAATCGCAAACTCTGAATTGGCAGATTAAATATATCTTAGCAATATATAAAGAGTACAACACATGAATACAAAAACCAGGGAGAACAAGCAAGGAATGAATTAGAAACTATACCACGTTTTATATGAGAAGCCCAACTGATAACGAACCAGACAAACCAGCATTATAAATAAATCTGAAATAAAAAAAAACAACAACATATTTTCATAAAAGGAATTGAAATTTCCTTATTATATATGTAAGACACGAATAAAAATTAAATAAACGAATAAATATATAACATATAACGAATAAATAACATAATAAAACGAATATATATTTTTTTAAAACGAATATATATTTTTTTAAAACGAATAATTCATTTTATTTAAAATTATTGCTTTTTTCATAAACGTAAGAAACAAATTAAAGAAATGAAAACGTGCTTTAGTTAGTGATATTTGGTGATTTATCTCTTGTGCCTGGTTAACGGAAATTTATTTTTGTGTTTTTATGAGATTAGAAGATCCGTATGTGAGTCTACTCTACTTTAAAAATTTAAAAAAAATTACTTTACATACAGAAATACACAGTATATATATATATTATAAAAAAACATAACATATAATATAAATTATATGTTATTTTTTTTTCTAATGCAGCTGGCAAGATATACCGTGATCTTTTATGCATAAGGGCTGCACCGATGGTACTTACTTTGCGTGGGCACCGATGGTACTTACTTACTTACCCAGGGGGCGCGTGTAACTTGAAGATAAGCCACGGACGCGGAGTAATAATGCCCTGTTATGATCCTGTTAGGACCGGTTTAAAGTGGATTCCGAACCACTACGACACCCATTGCAAAGCCGGGATTTCAACCCCGATACCTATGGTACCGAGCGCCATATATATATATATATATATATATATATATATATACTTTATAATTATGCAGTAAAACCATCATAGCATAAGCCATTATTAAACCCGGAATTAACACAAATTCAGACGTGTCAGACAAAAAAATATGAAAAAAGGAAGAAACTGTTCTAGAATCAAAATGTGCATAAGCTGCAGCAATGAAACTGAAAATCATTAGACGAACACAAATACCAAAAATTTGAATGACAAACTCTGAATTGGCAAATCAAACAAATAAAGAGTACAACACATGAATACAAAAACTAAAGTAGAACAAACGAAGTGTGAATTAGAAACACGACAACATCGCAATCAAAAAACAAGTACTATATATATTCAATACAAACCATAAACAAAGCATATCGGTTACCTCCCATTCAAACTTTTTAAAAAAGAAACTGAAAATCATCTATTAAATGTGAAGATCAAAGTATGGAACATCAAACTGTAATTTCATATCGGAAAAAAATCCTAAGCAATTTGTACAAAAAAAAAAAATACAATGATAGGCTGTGAAGCGATGTCAACTAGTAAATCCTGATATAAATGACAGAACACAAAGAAATAAATTATGGCATTTTGAGCAAAGCTTCATCCGTATACTTAAGATATGATAAACCATGACATTTTTTCTAATTGCTAGATGATCCAAAAAAAAAAAAAAAAAACCCATCTAGCTCGGTATTCCGATAACATGAAGCAGACAAACTAATATTCCGTTTAGAACCAGCGAGATATAAGATTTATATATATATATATATATATACTTTGGCTGGCCAAGCCCACGAGCCCATATGGACAAGACTGGTATAAGAACTCATAAGGTATGAGCTGCCTGGAAAGTCAGAACTTTCACCACTACAAACATTTTTTGACACCGAGCGCTAGAGCTCTCGGCCATATGCCATATGGTCACCCACCCAAGTACTGACCGCGCCCAATATATATGTATGTGTGTATTGTATGTGTGACTGAACTTATAAGAGTGTGAACTTTTACCAGTATTTAAATTTATATATGAATTGAGTTGTTTTTAAATTATATCAATTAGTTGTTTTATATTTTTTAATATATCTCAATAACATTATTCACCGTATGGCTATGTCTTTATCACATTTATAGATTATAGCCATATGAGTAATATGACTTAATAACACTAAGTATGTCAAAAATAAGTGTTAAGCTACTTATTAAAAAATATTTTTTAGCAATTTATAAATTTAAAACATGAAAATTGATGAATTCAAAGGACAATACAAATTTCAATAAGGATATTACTTGAGAACTTTTCCGCATTGCTATTACATTACCCTCTTTATACATTATACACATATGAGTAATAGGATTTAATAACACTAAGTATGTGTTAATACCACACTTACTCAGAATATTTCATATTCCATACTTGACATGTTTATTATCCCATCGCTTTCTGATCTCTTTCTGAGAGACATTCTGGTAAACTGCTTTATTAAATGCCGTCACTCCATATCGGAATATATTCTTATATTTTTTTTGGAGAATTATTAACAACATGTTTTTCAGAGCAGGAAAGTTAACAAGATTGCAGCTGCAGGAATGCATCCGCTATTACGACAGATATTTCGTAAATCAGTATTCCAAGATTCGATGCACAAAAAAATTCATATTGGAAATGTTCATATCCGATATAAGATATCTCGAGAAAGACAATTAGATTGATCTGGTCCTTGGCCACTATTAATCAATAAGTCGGAAGCAGTGCAAGAGGTTATTCGAGATCCAGAGACATTCTGCTGCCAATTTTTTTTTGTTTCATCTTTAGCAATTATGACTATTTTTATCATATTCTATCTTATTAAATATAAGGGTGAGATTCATTATACGTTAAATAAGTATAATACATTAATTTATGAAGCGAATACAACTAAATTAATTTATTATAAATTCATAAGTCTTGTTGCATTATTTTATTGCTGTTATTGTTGGCATAACATTAAAGATTGGTACACAAATGGATAACTACATGTTATTTATTAGTAAAAATAGGATCTTCTTTTAATATTTGCAAACAATTTTATAAATTTTTAGGAAAGTAATACAATTAAGTATGCAACTGTTAACAAAAAACCATATGTTACATCATTGTGTTTTAAATTGTTTATTTAATTGGATATTATTACCGGAAGTAATTTTAACTTTTCATAAACACAGGCATGCAGATTCAAAAGTATTGATGCATTAATTTATCACTATTATTGTTATCATAAATAAAGAACGCGCACATAAATTATTATCTACACGCTCTTTATTAAGAAAAAAGGATCAGCTTTATAAATTTACAAACAATTCTATGAATTTCCAGATAACTAATACAATTAAGTAGATAAATGTTAACTAAACAGAACACCATAATTATAATCATTATTTGTGTTTTAAATTGTTTATTTAAATGGTAATTATTATGGGAAGTAATTTTATCTCTTCATGTTCATCTATTTAAGTTCACCTAATTTGAGAACTTTTCGTATTATTCGCGTATGTAAGGCAGTACTGAAGTGTAAAGCTAATATTTATTAAGCGGGCTAATTACATAAAAATTTCTTTTTTTACAATTTTTTAACAATTATCACTACAAGTTTTATATAAAAAAAATCGAATATGTCCAAAATATGTGTTCTACTTACTATTTGAAAAAAATAGTTTCTAGTTATTTATAAATTTAAAAAACATGAAAATTGATTAATTCAAAGTATAATACAAATTACAACAAGCATAATACTTGAGAACTTTTCCGCATTGCGATGACTTTAACACATTTATACATTATAGCCATATGAGTAATACGACTTATTAAACACTAAGTATGTGTTAGTACCTCACTTACTCAAACTATTTCATATTCCATACTTGACATGTTTATTATCTCATCGCCTTCTGATCTCTTTCTGAGAGACGTGCTGGTGAACTGCTTTATTAAATGCTGTCAGGCCACATCAGAATATATTCTTATTTTTTTTCCGGAGGACTATTAACAAAATTTTTAGGGGAGGAAAAAATTAACAAGATTCTGGCTTCAAGAATGCCTCCGTTATTACGAAAATATTTCGTAAATCAGTATTCCAGGATTCTATACGCAATAGAATTAATATTGGAAATGTTCATATCAGACATAAGATATTATATCTCGAGAAAGACAATTAGATTGATCTGCTCCTTGTACACTGTTAATCAATAAGTGGGAAGCAGTGGAAGAGGTCATTCGTGATCAAAAGACATTCTTTTTGCATTTTTTGTTCATCCTCAGCAATTATGATTATTTTTATCATATTTTATTTTATTAAAGATAAGGATGAGATTAATGATACATTAAATATGATATAATAAATTAATTTATGAAGAAATTAAAAGTAAATTAATTTATTGTAGTTTC